>ML913090.1:401-10725 GCA_009831015.1 Picea engelmannii
TGATTCACATTCAGTGTATTGTACTAGTGTACCTTGGGAGTCATTGACATCAATGGTGATTTCCCTCGCACTTGTTAACGGTTTCATCAATGTCTGGTAATCAAGTGGTGTCTACCATATTCTACTTCAACACATGTTATCATGTGGCTAGATTTGTACTTTCATGTGACGGGATTGAAGACCCCGGGTCTCATCTTTTTTATCTAGGCTGCGATGTAGTATGTATGATTTTCATCGACACATAGATCCACTTTGTATGTCACGTGGCTATGTCGTCTTAATTTGAGTCTTCTCGCATAGATCCACAATGTATTCCTGGTGGCTATGTAGTATTTTTGACGCCATGGATCCACGGTGTATGATTGGTGGCCATGACCTACGTTCATGATGTCATCCGTCTGTGATATGAGTATGGGAATGCCTACCTTAGAAATGGTATTATATTCTGCAGATGCTTGGTTGTTTGTAGGTTTCCAATTAGGTGCGCTCCTGGTTTCTGACACACACACGTAGTTTACAAATTATTTCGGCTGTCATAGATTCCGGCCTCATACTTTGGGGGGCATTCTGTTACACATGATTTTGGTCACTTTGGTGATGTATCCATAGTGATGTATTTAGGCTCCCAACAAAGACTTTTTGCCTGAGAAAAGTGGCTCTTGTCTCCTTCCAAAAACATATTTTTGAGATGAATTTGCAGGTTGCCTATGTCCTAGGGTGCGAGAATCCCTCATTCTCACTTAGGGTGCGAACTTCTCGTAGTCTGCTCTATACACAGGGTGCGAACGTGTTTTTAAGCTTGGAAAGTAGAAGAGGTCTCGAGGGTTCTAGAAAGGAATCTTCTAGAAAATGAGTTGGCATTCGTATGGTTGTCATTTTACTGACTTCTCAAATTTGATGGGATCATCCTCATCCATGTAACCATCTCTCATTCTCCTATATATTGAAAGGTTTCTCATGGAAAAGGTTAGGCAAGATTGAATGAAGAATTTGTGAAAGAATTGTGTGAAGAACCTTGCTTGGATGGAATCTTGAAGGCTCTGTTTGGTCTATCAAGAGGAATTGGATCTTCTTCATGCAAGTATAGAGCAATTATGTGTGTTGGAACCAAGGGTCACTGAAAGGAAGCTTGCAATATTAAGGCAATTAGGTTGTATCTTCTACTTTCAATTAATATGATACAACGACATGCCCCTTTCCCATAAAGTCACTCTTACTTTATTGTGTAATTCCTTGATCATATGCATAAGTTGACGTTGAATATATTTTGTTATCTTCACTTTGGTTGGTTTGTGTTGTCTTGGACTTGACTTCACAAGAGCACCAGAGTGAAGCAGGAACATCGTAGACCTAAGGAAGCGATATAAAGGTATGTCACTTATTCCTTCCTATTGGTAGATTCAATGATTACAACTTAGGGAAAGAGTCGTGTCCTGTTATGTTTTGTTCTAGATCCAGGTGGATCTAGAGAGATCTGTTAGTGTCCAAACCTACCGATTAGTCTGATAACAACTAGTACCTCACATCACTAATTGGAATAAGCCTTTACCTTTCATGATATTAGATGGTTTAATTTCAAGGTTGTATTCTTGTAATGTTGTCATCCAATTTCCTCGTCACTCTCCTAGTTCTCTTTGAACGAAAAGTGGTTTGACCTCTAGGTGAGGGACAATGAATTTCGTATGAGTTTTTAGGATATAAGGTATGAACTATTTGATGGCTTTATGGAAATCAAAACTTGCTTATCCACTGGGGGGTAGTTTAGTTCAAAACCTTGTAATCTAGTGCTCATGACCGCAATAGGATACTTGTCTCCTCGCTCATATTTTTGCATGAGCACTACTACTAGGGAGTGATTAGAAGCAAATGTGTATAGTAAGAAATATTTGGTAAAATATGGACTCTGCAGAGATGGTGCAACAACTACAACAACTTTGATGTTTTCAAATTCTTATTTCTCCATTGGTGTCCATTTAAACTGAATGTCTCTTTTTATCATTCTTTGAAACAACTTCACAATTTCGGTGAAATATGGAATGAATCTTCTTACAAAGTTGATTCTGCTAAAGAATGATTGCATTGATTTTTTTCTATGTGGTGGGGGAATTTGTAAAATGGATTTTATCCTTTCTGGATCCATCAAAATTTATTCTTTTGAGATCACATGTCCCAATAATATTCCCTCTGAAACAACAAAGACAATTTTCTTGGGATTTAAAGAGATCCCATATTTCCTACATCATTCAAATATATGTTTCAAATGCTTCAGATGATCTTCCCTTTTCTTTGAATAGACAATAACATCATCAAGGTAAAACACCACACTTTGACCGATTAATCCTTTAAAAGTGATATCCATTGATCTTTAAAACACAACTCCTGTGTTCATCAAGACAAAGGGAATTGTTCTATAATCATACATTCCCACTTGGTCCAAAATATGGTATTTAGTTGGTCGGGTCTTGCTATGAGAATCTGATTATATCCTGAAAACGCGTCTAATAGAGAAAACAACTCATATCCTGGAACGAGTTGAAGGATTTGTTTCATCGGGGGAATGGGGTAGTTGTCCTTGTCAGAAGCATGATTTAGATTATGAAAATCTTTACAAATCCTAATTTCTCCCAATTTTTTCCTTACGGGCACCATATTAGAAACCAAGGTTGAATGTCGAACTTTAAAGATGATTTGGGTGTCTAATAGCTTCTTTAATTCTTTCTGTATAATAGGATCGAGAGTCGGATGTATCTTTCCGAGATTCTACTGAAATGGTTTGATACCTTGTTTAATAAGGATCACATTTTGTATTATTCGGGTATGATATGTTTTCAAATCTTCATAAGTCCAAGAAAAAACATCTCGATACTTCTTAAACAACTTCGTGAATGCATTTTTTTCGTGTCTGGAAAACAGGTGCTCAGATTAACATATTTGGGTTGTTCAGAGGTTCCAATATTTACCAAGAAGTGCATCATAGTAGAACTATTGGTCTTCGGGTTGGCTTCCCTCCTAAAATTTGATTGTAAATCAAATAGTTTCTCAAGAATTAAAATGTTCTCCGGGACACAATTGTTTTTTACTTTGTTTGCCTCCTCCCGATAGGTTTGTAACTCTTGTTGATGTGTCTCATCGTCTATCACTGCATCGTAGAAAGTGTCTAAAATAGTGAGGAAATTGATAATATGTGCATCATTATCAAATAATATCGAATTTGTGATGTTGTATGGTATGGAAGGCCTAAACATCATTTAGACAAAGAAACCATCATCATGAGGCATTAATCTAGATGTTGCATTGGCCAATATATCTACATCTATATTTTGATCATGAGGTAAAGAAGTAATATTAAATGCATCGAATGAGTAAACAAAATTTCATACCTCTTGTTGATATGCCTTTATATGTAGAGACATGCAGTGGATAGTGTTTCTTACGTGTCGTATGATGATTTCAAAGTCACCAAACAACTTAAGATATTTCACCTTGAGATCGATGGCCTTTTTAAGACCTTGAACTAAAGCTTTGTATTCTATGGTGTTGTTTATGTATTCAAACTCTAGGCGACATGATATGAACATTTCTCATTGCCCATGATCGATTAGGACACATCCTGCTCTGGATCCATTTTTTGTCTTGGACCATCAAAGAACTTGGTCCACATGTCAAGAATTTTTGTTTTTTTAGTTGAAATATATCCTAAGTTTGTTAATATTGTACAAGCATTATTATGGATTCACAAGCGTAGTTCAGATTCTAATTCTGATGGTACTTCAGATGTATGCATCTTGTAACATCCATAATTAGTCTCAAAAAAGTAATTACCCAAGACATAATGGAAAAAAATTATGGGTTCATTCTTACCTTCTAATTTTGTCACTGTGTGCTTCATGTGTGCTTCACTATTTACACATATTTGATTTTCTTTACCTTTGTAAGGAAGCCACAGATGAGACCAATCGGTGGAAAAGTAACCCTGAATTTTTTTCAACCAATCTATACTTAACAACAACCCATAACTCTTTGGTATATAGACAACAACGATATCTATCGTTTGGTGTACCCTAGGATCATATGATAATATGATTAAGACATCCTTGAGTTCACCTTTTACCTTGACGTCTATCGTATCTAGATTTATAATTTTAATTCTTGTTATTTGCAGAACAATGTTTATTTTTTGGCATACAAAAAAGGGCATTATGTTAGATGATGCACCTGAATCTACTAGACAATTATGCACATTGAAATTAAAAATTTCATAAGTGAGTAGAAAGATGGTACTTGAGATTTTGAGAAAACACCTATATTGGCTGCATTTATGAATGTTGTTATTTGTACCTTGTGTATCTCTTATGAATCATTTTCTAAAAGTATGTTTTCAGTAACAACAACCGTCCTTTTCTGAGCATCATCGGGACTAGAAAATTGTGTAAGAGCTCACGCTGTTGTGGTAAAGAACATATATCGAACATGGAAAATATTTGCTTTTGTTTTCTTCATGTATTCTATCACATTGTAGTCAAGGGCACACATATTGGAGTCGTTCATTGTTTGTTTAAATTTCATCTCACAGGTTTTATTGTTGTTTGGTACCACGCTAAGCTTGGCCTTATTCCCAGCTGAGGTAGACGTACTAGGTTTATCTATGTTGGTCAGGGTGGATTTTCTTGTTTTGTTGTTGATTTTTCTTTAGTTGTGTCGTTTGGTTTTGGAGGAGTAGGGGGAGGAGTGATTTTCCTAAGAGGAATTTGGTTTGCATTGGGGAAAGGAGTGTTGGGAACTAGACCTTTGCTGCATAAATTGTAATTTATTTGTGAAACAACCTTGATAACTAGTGTATCCTCAATAAATACTTCTTCAATTTGTTCATCATCCGATTTTGTACACCTATCCTAAAAAAGAATGGAATATTCTGGGGGGATTTCATCAATAATGTTAGTGGGAGCTTGTGCGGGGCTTTCATCATTTAATATTTTCTGGTCTAAGAATTGATTTATCACCAGGGTCATGGAGTTGACCCACTGAGGGAAATTTCGTTATGGGTGGTTATGTTGGTGATAAGAGAAAAAATTATTATTGTTGAAGTTGTCTAAGTTAAAATCCATGTGAGGTGGTTTGGGTGGACAATCTTGTCTCTTAAAGAACAGTCGAAAAGTTTGAGGTTTTGATGATCCTTCACCGGCATTCCTTTTAAGATATACCACTTCGTTAGACAATTTATTTACTAATTTAACCACATTATAAATATCCTTTGGTTCCTTTTCGGGTGGTTTAGTTAATATCAAGGGTCTCTTTCCAGTTCTTTTGGTTTCCTCGGTATGTGAACGATGTTCATAGGAATATATTTCTCTTTCTATTGTTTCAGCTTCATCAAAGTTAAGTGCCAAAGTGTTTTTGTTCGCCCTTTGACAAAGATAGCTATGGAAGGAGTTAGCGTTGTCATATAATATTTAATTTCCAAGGATTGAGCCGGAGATACGTCATGGGGAAATTTGATTAATACATTGAGAAACCTTTGGTTAAAATATTTTACCTTCTCTTTTGTGTCCATCTTGATGGCCCCTAACTCTTTGTGCATAGATGCAATCATTTTCCTTTCCTCGAATTTCTTGATAAAAAACCTTTCAAAATTATCCCACTCAGTTATAGAACTAGGTGGTAGGATGAAATACCAAGTAGATGTTTTTTCTGAAAAAGTAAAAGGGAAAAACCTACAAACGACATCTTCATGTTGGACATTTGGTAAGTGAGTGGCTAGGAAGAAATTTTTTAAATGTTCTTCTAGGGACCCAGATTTCTCTGGATCGAATTTTGGAAGGACTTTATCAAATTATCTTGGAATTTCATGTAGTTTTTCAACCAAATTTAGAGCACATTGGGCCCTACATCGAGGTATAAATTCTCTATGGTTTTTTTTATCCCCCATTAATTGTTCTAAAGTAATTTCTGGTTGTTCACCTTCAAATTCCTCTTTAGATTCAATAAGGAAACATGCGAACTTGATCAAAGGTATTGGGACTTCCTATAAAGCAGTTTCAATGAGGTCGTCTACAGAGTCAACGTAAAAATCAGGATCTATCCGAGTTCGTTCTACATTGGTTGCCTTCCTCCTAAGAAGCTTAGAGGTTGTAGGTCTCTTTCTGAGCAACTTTGCGTAAGCACGTATAATCCTACGGGTTTCGTGGAGCTGTTCTTGTGGTATGCGAAACCAAGTCTCTGGATGTGTTTCCAGACTTCCAGAGGCACTTCCAAAGGTAGGCTTTGAGTCTTCATAGGTAATTTCCTATTCAGATTTGAATCAAGGACATAGAGGTGGGGTGAGATTATTTCCTGAAGATCAATTTTGGTTGTTTAGGTTTTTTATGTAAGCCATAAAAGATGGCTCTCATTCTAGCGCCAATTATGTTGACATGTCTAAATTCACCGAAAAACAACAAGGGGTAATCTCCAGTACACGGTCCCAACTAGACTATCCATTGTTTAGATTAGGAGTCCCATCTAGAATTTGGCCCGACTTCCATTGATATTGTTTTTATGGGTTTGGTTGGTTACGGATCGATACCGATGATGCTGGATGATGAGTGGATATGAAATGCAAATATGTGGATGAATACTATGTATGTAATAAAAACAAGTTATTACTAATATACTTTAACCTATCCTAGCTAGGAGAAAACTAAAGTAACCGGTGAGTTGAAAATGAAACTGAATCTTGCCTAAAATCCTACACAAATAGTTGGAATAGAATGGAAAAATTAGAAACAAGCGTGTACACATACATATAACCAGATTAGTCCAGATTACAACAATGCTCACATTAGCAACTCAGAAATATCAAGGCATAAGTATATTTGAATAAACACTTAAAATTGTAGAATATCACAGATTGCATAAGAATTAATCCATAAACAAACTAGAATTCTTACAGTCCATATGAACAACATTCATCTTCACTTGAAATAATTCATCTCTTAGATTGCTTCACACACAAAATAATTCCTTCTTCAAAATTTGGCCCCGAGGGCTTCTCCTTATTAGAAGTTTCAACAATAATACATGAAAACTCCAAAACAACTCTTCAATTTTAGTTGACACTGTGTTCCCAAAATAGTTAAGAAATAGACAATGTTTGAAGAGTCAAAATCCTCTCTCAAATGGAATTCTAATCCCATTTATACAAATTTTAGTAACTCCTATATGACTCTTTGTCTTCTTCTTGAAGGATCGGTTACACAAAAAATGGTTCGACTTCTTATTCCTAGTGAAAAGTGTACAAATAAGACGAAATTGATGTTGGTTAAGAAAAAGACAACAAAAGGCATGCATTTTTCCTTTCTACATGGATTTTTGTCCCTGAGATATGTTGTCCAAACTTCCAGTTGGCCATACATGGATTCAATCCTTTTGTAAGTCATCTACTCCAAAGTTGCGTTATTTAGAGTATCACTATCTTCTAGAGTATTCATGTCCTTAACTAGTGTTGTCATGAAGGCATGTATCATGGTATGCAACTTAACTAGTTGTAGCAAGTGTTGATATATGAGGTCTATGGAGACAGTGGTGGTGGATTCAACTATTGCCCTTATTTGGTTTGTGTTATTGTGTAACTTGTCTTCCAATTCTTCTGACACTAGGTTCTTCCCAAGTTCATCTAGCTTTGGAAATCGGTTGCTTTTGATAAATTCTTGTGCCTCTTTATGGATCCTCGAGCATAACACCATATATTTGGTGACTTCCTTATCATCTTTATGTCCTGCCTACTGGAAATGATCTAGTGCATATAAATCCATCTTTCTTTATATTTTTTACCATCGATATAGCTCATATGGTGCATCTGGATTTTCCTCTATCCATCTATCTATGTCGGTTATGCCTTTGCGAATGATGTCATACTTTGTCAGCTTTGACTGTATCTGATTGTTTTGATCAATGATTATTGCAACTGCATCTTGGAAGAGGTGAAGGTGAGCATATAAGTCAATGATGGCTCCTTTCAACTTGTTCTTGACTTTCTCAACACTGATTTTGAAGCTTTGAAGGATTCTTTCATCAATCTTGACATGCTGAAGTTTTTCTTTCAACACTTTGATCCTTGCCTCTTTCTCTTTATTTTGTTGGAACAATCTTACTATGTTTTCTACATTGGCATTCATAAATTTGGAGACATCTGTAGCTATTGCTACATGATCCTCTCTAACATCTCCAGTTACAGGAACATGTCGTGACAACCAAGATAGGTGCTCATTATGCTATCGACACTTTCTTCACTCGCTCTTGCACAATCCTGCATGTCTTGCTATCGTAGGTGAAGCTTCTTAGGTCTAGTACTTCACTCGACTGAAATTTCTCTTAGAGCTCATGTCCTAAGTTATTTCCTGATAGATCTATTTCTACACCAGTGGTAGAATTTTTCAGAATGTCTGTTTCCATGGGATGTGTGTCCCCCCCTCTCTCTTTTGTGTCCTTCTGATGCCTTTCTTCTTCAATAGATTTTTTGGCTACCTCTTTAGCTTTATGGTTTGCTTGTTCTGTTGTTGATTTTACTGCTATTTCCTTTATTTTTCCCTCTGAATCTATTGCAACTTTTCCCTCTGCTTCAACCTTAGATCTAGCCTTATCGACCTCAAACTTATGCTTTTTATTTTTTAATACTTTATCTTTGTCTCTCCTCTTTTCATCAACTGGTACTTCTTCTTCTTCTTGTTATGTAGATCCTGAGTGTGTTGATATGGAAATGGGGGAATATTGCTCATCTTCTTCTTTCTCTACCCTCTTCTTGGCTTCTTCTCTCGTTTTTTATTTGTCTGTGATCCTTCCTCTCAAATGGCCATGCCTGTTGAAGATGACTTCATCATACGTCTGGGGATTTTGGTGTACTTATTCCTCCTCCCAAAGATATGTGGTATACTCCCAAGGTAGACCAATATTGTTGAAATTCTCTCTAACAATATCTTTGGGATCATGTCCTTTGTATTTCTCTTCCCCGAAGTGATAGGACAACAGGGTATTTACCTATGCTTGGGCCTACTTAGTGTTTTTGAAAAAATAATTTCCCACATATAAGAGCAGTGGAGGATTTTTTTTTTCTTTAGCTGGTATAACATGCCCCCAACTATGTGTATGATCATCTGATATGCCACTTATTGGACCACAAGCTTGTCAGGCACGAACTAGGGAAACAAATGGGGTGGTTTCATTGTGCCATATATTCTGATATAAGTACCACACTCCATGTGGTACCAATCCCCGATTCTCCTTATAATGACCATGGCTTTATCAGTCATGCATGGAGGAGTGGTGTAGAATATGAACTCATATAATGGAGCTAGAAAGTGCTCGCATATCCTTTGATACTCCATACGATATTTGTGTTCCAAGAGTGCTTTGATACCTGTGAGTTGTGCACATGATGTCCATGAGGTACGAGGACATACAAAAGATTATGAACGTTTCGGGTTGAGCTTGCTTCGCCGTGGAGATAACTTTTATGAGATTCTCGGATAGGATGTCTTTCCAATTGAACAATGTCCTTGCACTTGTGCAATAATATATTAGGGGCATATAGGATAGGGAGAATTGTGTCATGTGAGGTTCCCGATACAATCTACACAACATGGATACCAAGTATTGGTAGGGTCTTCTTAAGGAACTTGTGGGATATCCACCTTTAGTTCTCTACTTAAATTGCTTATATGCCCTATACCACTTGTGGAACATGTCCTTAGGTGTGTACTCAAACTCACTGAGGAATTGTCTCCAACCTTTTAATCCCCTTCTCAATATGATAACACTTGGTCAAATACTCGGGTCTAAATGAAGTTATGGGTTCATTCCTTACATTGTAGACGTATCTGATACTTACATCAACTTTCTTCAGAATCCATGTGATGGCATCAACACAGGGGAATATTTTTGGGTGTTCTACTACTTTGAAGATACCTGATTTTATGATATTCTTGAATACTTGAAGCTCATCTGGATCTTCATCTTTGACGAATAAATTAAATTTTTTGAACATATGATATATTTCTCCCCATTTCAATGTTTCTTCATCCTTCTCCAGAAACCCTGACATATCATCATACGTGGCTCCGAGGATTTATGGCTCACCTTTTGCTTGTTGTCCACTACTAGAGGCCTCGAATCCAGATACCTTTCTTATTGTTTTCTTTTGAGGTGACATGCTTGAACCTGCCATAAAAAATGATTTTTGTGCACATATCAGGATATAACATACAATTGAATGATACTAAAGAGTTTGAATTACCAGAGGAAACATTAGTGTCATCACTAGGTAGGGAGTCATCATCTGAGGATAGTAAAG
>ML913094.1:2295-13020 GCA_009831015.1 Picea engelmannii
AGTTGGTTCATAGTGACATTTGTGGGCCTATGACCACTTGTTCTCTTGGGGGAGCTAAGTACTTCCTCATCTTCTCTAATGAAGTTTTTACTCACGATCTGCCAGGATCTTTTCCACTACTACTTACAGATGATTCACCTATAGATGATTCTCAACATGCCTTAGTGGATCGCTCTCCTTCACATTATGATGTTGATCATCGGGTTACCCCTCATTTTGCACGAGGCCTATAATAATGATTTTTTCTCACTACCCTAGTGATTTTCATCACAAGAGCTTTGGATGGTTAGGGTGTTCACTTGGTTTAGTGGATTATTGATGACATGGATGATGATGTTCTAGAGGTTTTGATGATGTCTAGCTTGCTTATCATAGCTTAACACTTGATCATATGATGTTCTAGTCTCCACTCCTTACTAGATGATTGTACATGAGGATGTATGGATCCCTTGGTGGAACACCCTAGCATTTTGGGCTAAGTAGACATGGTATTGGCACGTCCTTTTGGTTGGCTTCATCATGACATAGAGTACTTGGAATACACTCACTTGATTACCCATGGTTTGTTACTTGGATGGATGAACATGGGCATGGTTAGGTCTCCCTTTACTCCAATGCCCTAGTTCTTATGGATGATATTCACATGTGGATGGATTACTTGTAGCACGGAGCATGGTACCACCTAGAGCGCTTCCCTTCTTTAGCCCACATTTGCAGGTGTTATCCACCAAGTTGCACTAGGATGGACTTCCAGCGAATCGCCAAAGGTTGAACAACTCCTTCTTCAAAGTTCAAAGTCAGAAGTTCAGTCGATCCATCAAACCACCATTTTTTCCACATTTTCCATACCCTTCGGGGAATTGTAATAAGAGATGTTGTATGATGAACTTTGTAAAAGGTCTTAGCCACCTTAGACTTAGGCATGATTTGTTACTCTGGAGTTTTTTTTACTTGTTAATTATATTTTGCTGTCTAAGCAATTCATAATTTCAGAATTTTTTCACTCAATTTTTCCAAAGTTGGAGTATATACTCATGGTTAGGCCTTAGCATGGATCTAAGCTTAGTGTCTAACGTATATTACCATGCTAAACATCCTTCTAAAGTTTTATGGAAATATGCTAAGTCCCCCTTAGGATTTTTTAATTTTTCAGTTAATTAAAAATTTTCTGTAAAACGGAAATTTTTAATTGTAAAGCAAAGTTGTAATAAAAAAATGGTACTAGGAGGCTTCATATGCCTTGGGGGTGCTCATTTTGGACCTAGAGCACCCACATTACCTAAGAACCCACTTTGGTGAGTGAAATTAGTGATTTTAATCACTAAAAAGTTATTTTTCCTCACAAAACCCAAAAAAGACAAAAAAATCAAGAAAAATCAGCAATGCTATTTTTTTGGAAACTTGTCAGGGACATGTTTTCCACTTACCCATTGACCAAGAGACAAGAGGGAGATGAATAAGGATGAAGGGAGAGTTACTTGGGGTAATGTGGCAAGCCATGAGTGAAAAGAAGCTTCTCCCAAGTGAGTCGCACCTCTCATGAGACAAGTGGTGCGCACCCTCTAATTTCACATGTGAGGAAAAGGTAGATAGTTGAGTGAGGTGGCTCCCTTGAGCAAGGTGTCACCTCCTCCCTCCACTCTCCTTTGCAAGTGGAACTCGAATCTACACTTGGAAGCTTTGTTTCTCACAAGTGATGTGCCTCCCCTCTCCAAGTGGTGCGCCCTCCTCCTCTTGGCATCTTCATGCTTGGTTATAAATAAGAGCACTCTCTCATTGTAAAGCTAGTTGGAGCTAGTGAAGGATTGCATTTGTAAACTATAGTATCATCATTGTGAATTGGAGTAAAAGGCTTTGGAGGCTACATTCGTGTGTCGATTTCATGTGTGGAGCATCTATGTCATGTGCTATGTTGTGAGGTAAATTTGCTATTTTGCTTTTCTTGTTACAATTGTTAGTAAGTGCCCTTTCTAGTGGAGCTATCTCCAAGTAGGATAAGATTAGAAAAGCTAGCTTGCTTAATAATCTTATTACTTATGTACATCTGAATTTTTTATAATACATATCCATTTTGCTTAATGTTTATGTCTTTATGAAGCATTCTATGTAGGTAGCATCATTCTACTAATTTTTGTTTGCAAGAGATCTATAAGTGTTGCAGGTTCTCACACTTGAAGAGGAGATTGGGCTGCTTGCACCTTTCTTTGTCTTCAAGATCTAAAAGGACATAGTCCCTCTTTAATCCATCAACAAGACTCCATTGCCCAAGATTCCAAGAAGATCAAAGCATTTCTTTCCTCTCTTTCTCACTCTATAAATTTTTTGTTTTGGTTACTTATTTCAAATACATATAAAGTAAAGATTGCTGATTTAAAGGTTGAATACATTTAGTACTTTATATGTTTTAAAAGAAAGTAGTTTAGATCTCCTTTTGCAAAAGAAATATCTATTTGATCTAACTTGCTAGTGGCTATCTTAGGTTCAATTTTGAAAGAAAATTTTAAAGGGTAAAGATAGTTTCATTTGTAAAGAATTTAAAAGTAATATTTAAGCATCTTTGTGATATTACTTTCTGTTTTGGGACAGCAAGTAATATCAGAAAGAAAAGGGCTTTTCCTTTCTTGTATAACTTAGCTTTTTCATCTTTCTAGTCTAGTTTTACTTAACCATTTTTTTATAAATTTATGTACATATACTAACACCTTTTGTGGGGTCTTCCAATCAAATTTAGGGCATATTTGCCCCAATTAACTTGCTGTTTTTGTAGGTTTGACGAAAAGACAAAGGGAAACGCTGCCCGATTTTGGAAGTTTTGAAGCCTCAAGAACCCCTTGAAGCACCCTATACTTGTATAAATCTTTGGAAAACATTGTAAAAGTTTATTTTTTCATTTTTTGATCCATTCATATAAGGATCCCAAGTCTCTAAGAGACCATTGTAACCGATATAATAAAATTAGTGAGCCAAAAGAGGCCTCACTTTTCGTTTCCCCCTGGGGGGGTTGGTGTTGTGTTTTCTTTTTGGAGTACTTGTCCTTTTAGCTTGCTTTCAGTTTTTTCCTTTTGATATAAGTTTCAAACAAACTCACATCAACAATAAGGTTTAAATAAATCACAATCTAGTTAGTTTCCCTTTTGCAAAGTAGAATACTAATTGCTAGATTAGACTTTATTTTCATGCAATTTCAAAGTTGGCAATAAACCGTCTCCTCAACTCCTCGCAAGAGGCTGTCAGTGAAGACTAGTAATTATAAAACATTTCCTTTCAGCAATCTTTATTTCTTGTTTAAAATAAACAACTCCCCTCAGCTCTCAGTGTTGTTCCTGACCCTTCCAGTTGCGAGCTTGTCTCGATCTTCTGGGAGTAAGTTTCATACACGTTGGGATGGTCAGTGGTGATAGATTAATAAGAAAATTTCAATAGTTGCTATCTCAATGTGCAGGAAAACGCCCAGGGGGAGTGTGTGAAGTAAGGCAGGCCTTCTCGGGACTCAGTTTCCCACCCGTTTTGGACATCTGACACCCCGAGTGAACTTATTGGTGGAGCCTTTAGGGCTTCAGTAGGTTCTCAACACGTTTCCAAACAATGAGATAACCTCTAAAGAGGCCAAACTTAGATTAGCTTCAAACACTTTACTTTCCTACAAATAAAATTTACCTTATTAACCTACTATCAATAAATCTAATAAAATACTCGATCTACACTGCCCACGATACTTTTAAGGCACTGGTCTCACTTTTACATTTACACAGCCATTTGCTTCAAGCATTTTACTTTTGGTGATTTACTTTGAAGCACATTTTAAATTTACTTGCATCTATTGTTATCTCAAGTATCCTTTTTATGCAAGTACATCTTATGTATCTTATGGTTGTTGATTGATATATGCTTTAGAATAGATTTACTTCATATACTGGTTAATGCAATAAACTCCTAGAATACTAGTTGCTTAGATTTCAGTTTAAGCCTTATATTATTTTATTAGGGACTACCCCCCTTGGCTTCGCTAGGAGTTGGTCTAGACGGAGGAGTTGAGGATTAGGTGACAACACCTTAACTCTAACTTGCCCCCAAGAACACACCGAGTGGATTGAAGATTTCTTCCACATTTCCCAGGTGTGTATAAAGGTGGCAACATTTTCGGCGTCGTTGCCGGGGATAAATCTTTTTATTCCCGGAATATGACCTTGTTTTCCTTTTTGTATTTTACTTAGTTTTTTATGCTTGTAGTTTATCAGAATTAGACTCGATCATCTGGTGACTCCACTAAATTCCAATTTGACTAAGTATTCTACAAGAAGGAATTTAGAAGGCCTAGTTGACTTCATTCCTGAACCTGAACAGGTTTATAGAAGGAGGCTAGCCAAAGCCTCTTCTCGTAGAATCCTTAGTCATTTAGGATTCGAGTCCATTTTTTATTTTCACTTGCCTTTTGTTAATAATAGTGCTAATTTAGAAGTGGCAATTTATGATCCTTGTGATGTTTCAAATATTAATAATTATCCTCATGCAATTCCTGAAAAATCAATAGAAAAATTACTTAGTTTTCAAGGAAATAATGCTATTACTGCTAAAATGCATGTCAAATCCTTTATGAGATGCATAAATAAATGGTGTGTTGCACATGACCATGAAGATGTAAAAATGAAGCTTTTTGTTTTATCCTTAGAAGATGATGCTTCAGACTGGTACGAAGACATGCCAAACAACAAATTCAAGACTCCAAAAGATCTCCTAGATGCCTTCACTAAGAAATGGGGGGAGAAAAGAGATCACTGTCACCTATTGGCTGCCCTCAACACAATAAGGAAGAATGAGAATGAAACTATGGATGAATTTTATAAGAAATTCAATGAATTAGTGTAACACCCTGTTTTCCCCAGTTTGTAAATATAACTATAATGGCCAAGAGACTATGGCAAACTTAATATGTGTGAATGTTTGATTTGATGGACCTTTGTATAAAAGGTCAATGAATGTAAATTCTGTTAATTACTAGAAATATGGATAAGTGTTGCATCACTGCTGGAAGGGGGGTGTACTAAGAAAGACCACAAATGCTATGAAAAGAGATGGTGAAGGGGACCAGGAATGGTTTCATTAACCTTCACCAAACCAGTACTTACTGGATTTAATTCCTTCGGATCCGTTCTCAGCCGTAGATAGAACATCGGGGACGCGTGGCGCTAGCCCCTTTAATTCAGAGGATGGATGCTTCGGGAGGTAAGAGGAGTTTGCATAGCGACACTCCCGAACGCTGAATCCCTGAGGTAACCAGAGCCGTAGATCTATAAGTCTACGTGACTAGATCTCGACCATGAGATCTGAGGAATGTAGAAGCATGTCAGTCTGGGGTGACAAGGTGCAGTGACGCCACCTAGGGTGACGTGGAAACCAGCTTGACATGCCACGTTTCACCCTGACCCATTCTACGTGTCAGCCCTGGTTCATGTCTGCTTGGCCAATGTGGCTAGCGACGTAAACAAGACCTCGTGAGTTTAGACAAATTCGGAGTTCGGAAGACTTAGTGAGTGGTACAATATAGGAACGTCCAACCCAAATCGTCGATCGCCGAAGGCCGAAATTCCAATAACGATAGCTGATCACCAAACATAACGAGAGTTCGGGAGTTTGGGCATAGTGTGGAATAAGGAATGTTCGACGAGAATCATTGATCGTCGAACGCCGAAGGGCTAGGGGCACGTGGAGACATTTCGAGACTTCAGGGATTTGGAGAAAAGTATGATGCGCATAGATAGCCAAAGCCCCCTCCTTAACCGTAGGATCTCAGCAGAGGACATGGACCGTTGATTTCCTCCGCTGTTCAACAATCTAGGAATTTGTCAACACTTTTGGGAACTCTCGAAGTCCGAGAACTTCCGAAGTGTCGAGACCTTGCGAACACAGGCTCTTAGCTCCCAGTTTTTCAGCCCGAGGTCACAAGGAGGACCCCGCTAGCTGGTTTAATCACCTAGTGAGAGAGGTAAGTTTCGGGAAGCTGGTTAAGAGGGTTTTCGCTTAAGTAAAGGACCGAAAATGAACCAGGAAAAGCGAAAATTTGATGCCCCACCCCTAGAAAGGCTAGTTATGAGTTGGGAGTGTTACAAATTGGTATCAAAGCATGGTTACAACACTTGGCCTTCTTGGGCTCATGGACGAGTTGCGTAAAAACCATATTTAAAGAACTTTAAGGGTGACACCCTACCTTACCTCCTTCCTAAAGAGTCTAGTTAAACCCTTACTGCAGAAAAGAATTAAAGATTTCTATTGTGTGTGTGTATTTAAGAAATATGAACTATGTGTTGTTCATGAACTAATAGACTGTTAGCTAACAACAAATGTTTTATCAACACTCAAGCAGTCAGTGAACCACGGGAAACCACAAGCATAAAGGATGGTGACGCGCCATGAAGTGGGGGATGGCTCCCACAATAGAGACGAAGAATCTGATGAGAGGAGGGCGGTGGAGACCTCTCCAGGTCTGGCTGAAACTGTAAGGAGCCTCATGGACGAATTACAGAGCTGCAAGGCCGACAACGAGAGATTGATAAAGGAGCAAAAAAAGCAAACTGAAATTAATGCAGTCTTGCTGCAAAGCTTATCCGACATACAGAGACAGCTAAAGCATGACCTGTAACCAGTCATGTGGACCAACGACATACGAAGAGAAGTCAAAGTCCACTTGAGATACGAACACGTGGTCTCATAAGTGGCCACACTAGGAGGAGTACCTCGAGGATGGTCCAACCTAGAGACAGAGGACACTCATCAGGAGAATCCTCGGGGAAGGAAACTAGCAACTCAGAGGGATCTTCTAGTAGAAAAACTAGCTCACACTCTCAAAGGAAAGGGAAAAAGAGAAATCATTCCAAAATTCATAACCCTGAAGAGTTCAAGAAAGCCAAACCACCCTCTTTCGATGGTGAGATTAAGAAAGGGGAAGAGGCAGAAGCTTGGCTGCTTGGTTTAAAGAAGTACTTCAAAGTCCATGATTACTCTGAAAACTTGAAGGCTCGAATAGCCATCTTCAACCTGAATGGAAAAGCTTCCATTTGGTGGGAAGACCTTAAGAATGTGAAATGAATCCATGAAGAGGACTTATCATGGAAACAATTTGAGAAACACTTCAAGAAGAAGTATCTGTCCGAAAAATATTTTGATGAGAAGACTAAAGAGTTCTATGAACTCAAGCTGGGACAACTCACCATAGAGGAATATGTCAATAAATTCCTTGAGCTGCTGAGGTATGTACCCTACATAAAGGATGAAAAGGTAAAAGTGAAACGATTTATCAGTGGGTTACCTCAGACCTACCGGAACAAAATTGAGTTTGACGAGCCAAGAACTTTAGAAGACACTATCCAGAAGGCAAGGTATTGTTATGAACAACTCGGGAATCGGGCAAAACCTCGCGAGGTCTGGAAGGAGAAGAGAAGCTCGGGATTCAATAAGAAGGGGTTCAAATCCTCAAGATTTAAGAGCTATAGGAAGGACTCTAGGATAATCCTTTCTACTAGAAGTGTGTATCAGCAAAATTTCCCCTCCCAGAGTGGAAATAAACCTTTTGGAGCAACCCTAGGAAGGACAGATAACCCAAAGAAGGAACCCTTGAAATGTTAGGGTTGTGGAGAAGAACATCTACTGAGGGACTGTCCACACAGATATCAGAACAATAGGAGAGTTTACAACATCCAAGAAGCTATCACCGTCAATGATGTGGCTAGGAGTATGCCACGGATTTATGCAGCCGTGGATAAACAAGCCGACCACCAAGCTTCAGTGGTGGAGATGGAAGGTATGATTATCAACCATCTAGTTTCCATTTTAATTGACCCTGGTTCTAATTTGATTTATGTGGCCCCTCAGACTGTTGATAAGTGTAAACTGCAACCAGTTAGGCATGGTAAGCCATGGTTAGTACAACTAGCCACTGGCACCAAAAGAAAAGTAGCAGAGGCCATACCAGCTTGCAAATTCATTATGGATGGATTGCCCACCCAAGCTACCCTTAACATACTTCCCCTAGTATCTTATGACTTGTTGATTGGTATGGACTGGCTAGCTGCTTATAAAACTAAGCTGGACAGTTACCATAAAACCTTAGAATGTGTAAATGAAGAAGGGAGAAAGATAACACTCCAAGGGATTCAGAAGCCTGTCTCAGTGAGACGAATATCAACCCCTGAAATGAAAAAGTATTGCAGAAAGGGATGTCCTCTATATGCAATACAGGTGTTGGAATTTGTTGAGGATGATAGATTTAACCTAGAAGACCACCCCATATTAAGAGAGTATAGAGACGTGTTCCCAGAAGAGGTACCGGGTCTACCTCCGAGAATAGACATTGACTTCTCAATAGAACTTGCACCAGGAGTAGTGCCAATGTCTAGGACACCCTATAGGATGAGTACACCCGAACTAGTTGAGCTCAAGCTACAGCTAAAGGAAATGATGGACAAAGGCTACATCTGGCCCAGTGTGTCTCCATGGGGAGCACCAATCCTGTTTGTGAAGAAGAAAGATGGCACACTCCGACTGTGCATAGATTATAGACAACTCAATAAGACAACTATAAAGAACAAGTACCCCTTACCAAGAATCGATGACTTGTTCGACCAATTAGGGGGTGCTTCCATTTTCTCAAAGATTGACTTGACGTCTGGATACCATCAAGTCCGGATCAAGGATGAAGACATCCACAAAACAACCTTCAGGACCCGATATGGTCACTATGAATTTGTGGTGGTGCTATTTGGATTAACCAACACCCCCGCCACTTTTATGTGCTTGATGAATAATGTAATCAGCAAATTCTTAGACAAATTTGTATTGGTTTTCATTGACGATATCCTAATATACTCCAAGAACAGAGAGGAGCATGAAGAACATCTTACACTTGTACTTCAAGTTCTAAGAGAGCATCAACTCTACGCTAAGTTTAGCAAGTGACTTTTTCCAGAAACAAGTCCATTACTTAGGCCATGTTATTTCTAAAGAAGGAGTGGCAGTAAACACTGACAAGATCAGATCTATTATGAAATGGCCTACCCCAAAGGATGTATCTAATATCAGATCCTTTATGGGCTTAGCAAGATACTATAGAAGGTTCATAAAAGGATTTTCCAAGATTGGTTGTCCAATCACCGCCCTTCAGAAAAAGGGGGTTAAATTCATTTGGACATCGGAATGTGAAGAAAGATTTCAGGCACTGAAATTTTAGAATATAGAAGATGGTGTGCTCGTTTTACCATTGACGATACCCTCGTCACCCAACCATAGGCCGAAGCCACCCTCCGAGCACCTTAACCTTGACTGAGAATTACTCCGAAAGCGAACCCTAGGCTAGATAGCCAAACAAGGTGTAGCGCATCTTCCTTCAAGGATAGCGCACCAACAATAGCTGATCAGATAGTCCAAACCCTAGCCAAGAGATAGTCCAAGCCAATACTGAAAACTAGTTGTTGCTGCAGCTGCACCTGCAACCCTCCACATGTGCGCACCAAACTGGGAACTGCAGTGCGCACCAACTGGGAACTGCAATTCTGAGATGTTGTCAAATTAGAACTGGTGCCCTGTATTTATACTGGTTCTGCCAGATTTGTTGGGGCCGACTTCTCCTTCTGAATATGTGTCTGTTCAATATATTATTATTATTTCTGGCCGACTTCTTCTCTTGGAAGCTAATAACCATAAATTATCTTCTTGAGCCGACAGGACTTCTAGGGTTATTAGCCAACTCATTAGGGTTTTCTCTTGCTTTCCGGAGTCCTATTCTCGTCAGGTTCACACGTGGAGGTAAATACCTCCCGCAACTACCATAATATTAACACTCCCTCCTAGCTAGGGAGGTATTACAGGAAATGGACTTGAGCACAAAACATACCATTTACCCGGTAGCATCAATATAATCATCTAGACTATTTCATGACTAGATCATGAGCATCACCATCACCATCAGCTGCATCATCTCTCGAAACCATACTTCATCTGAGTAATTAGACATGATGCTGGATAAGTCACTCACACCATAGAGTGATACAAGAACCACTCTTATAATCTAGAGGAGTAAATGCTCTGAACCAATTTCCGTCTGGAAAATCTCTGTTCATCATTCGTCTGGATGGTGATTATTTTCAATAAACTGTTGTTAGTCTTCAAGGCAATTAGAACAAAAATAGAACACAACTGTGTCTATCCATAGTAGTACATAACTACAATCTAGTGGTTTACTACCACACCAAGTTACACACAAGTACTTGATCAGCAACGTATAGTCACGAACAGTGGAACATATCCACCACAGTAGTCTTCATCTAATGTCATACAGTATTCATAACAAACATCTGATAGCAACCTGCATAGAAACAATGTTATGATATATACTGAATTATTTGGGCCAATCTTTCACTCACATCTGTGAGTTATGAAAGAATATCTGCCTCACGAATAGTGGAACATATCCACCACAGTAGTCTATATCTACTGTCTTCATAACAAACATCTGATAGCAACCTGCACAGAAACAATGTTATGATATACACTGATTTGTCTAGGCCAATCTTTCACTCACATCTGTGAGCTCTGAAAGAATATCTGCCTCAAAATAGTGGAACATATCCACCACAATAGTATATCTCTACTGTCTGGAGACAGGTAGTCTCCATAACAATCATCTGATGCCATCCTGCACAGAAAATATTGTTAAAAATAAACTGAATCATCTGG
>WSFP011572253.1:0-10757 GCA_009831015.1 Picea engelmannii
GGCCCATTTTTCAGCCCGCCAGCCCCACAACCCCCGATAAAAAAAAATCGTTAAATATGAAATACATATGGAATTGTTACAGGACAATAAAAGTGCAATGTTCAGTGAACTAGCCCGAGTCCTCTTGTCAATTTGTATATGGAGGAAGTCTGGATGCTATTTGTAGTGGAGGGAACAATAGAGACTCTATTTTCAACCCACCAGGCCGCCAACCCGTGATCCAAAAACTGCCCAATTATGGAATGAGGAATCTGTATATGCTGTATAAAATCTCATTCCATAGTTAATATAGAGACTATGTCCACAAGTCCGCTTGTCAATTTGTCTATCATGGAAGTGAAGATGCTATTTGTAGAACAAAGAACAATAGATACTTAATTTTAAGCCCACCAGGTCACAAATCCGTTATCCAAAAAGTGCTCATGCATGGAATGATGGATCTGCATATGTTCTAGAACAATGTGTTTGCACAACAGGGAACAATAGAGGCCCAATTTCCAACCCGCCAACCCCAGAGCCCCTGATAGAAAAAAATCGATAATTATGAAATTGATACGAAATCGCTATGGGGCAATAAAAGTCCAATGTTCAACGAAGCAACCTGAGTCCACTTGTGAGTATGCAATGAGGGTTCCACATACTTAATTTTCAGCCCGCCTGGCCGTGAACTCGCGATCCAAAAAATGCCCATCTATGGAATGAGGGATCAACGTATGTTCTAGAACAATACAAATGCATTGTTCATCCAAGCAACCCACAGTTCCTCCTGTCAATTTGTATGTCGCGGAAATCTGGGCGCTATTTGTAGGATACAAAACATTAGACACTATTTTCATCCGGCCAGGCCGCGAACCCACGATCCAAAAATGCCCAAGTATGGAGTCATGAATCCGCATATGCTGTATAAAATCTCATTCCATACTTTATAGAGGCTATGTCCACAAGCTGACCTGTAAATTTGTATATCGCGGAAGTTTAGGTGCTATTTGTAGAACACATAACAATAGATACTTAATTTTTAGCCCGCCAGGCCGCCAACCCGTAATCCAAAAAGTTCCCAAGTATGGAATGAGGACTCTGCATATGTTCTACAACAATACAAATGCAAAGTTCATCCAAGCAACCCATAGGTCCGCATATGTTGTAGAACAATGTATTTGTACAACACACCACAATAGAGGCCCAAATATGCAATTAGTGATCTGCATATGCTGTGTAAAATCTCATTCCATATTTTATATACAGATTATGTCCATAGGTCCACGTGTCAATTTGTATATCACGGAAGTGTGTGTGCTATTTGTAGGATACAAAATAGTAGTTACTTAATTTTCAGCCCACCCGCCCGCGAATCCGCGATCCAAAAAAGTGCCCAAGTATGGAATGAGGGATGCACATATGTTCCAGAACAAAACAAATGCAAGGTTCAGCCAAGCAGCCCGTCACGACTCCTGTCAATTTGTATGTCGCGGAAATCTTAGTGCTATTTGTAGGACAGGGAACAATAGAGACTCTTTTTTCGACCCGCCATACTGCAAACCCGTGATAAAAAAACTGCCTAAATATGGAAACACAGATCCACATATGCTTTATAAAATCTCATGTCGATACTTTATATAGAGACTCATCTCCGCAACTCCCACCATCAATTTGTATATCGCAGAAATCTAGGTGCTATTTGTAGGAGATAGAACAATAGAGACTCTATTTTCGACTTGCCAGGCTGCGAATCCAGGATCCAAAAACTACACCCAACAAGCATAAACAATTATTTAAATTTCATTCAATATTATTTTTAACGTTTTAAAATGTAAATTTGGAATTTTGGAATTTTGATTTTGTTTATGATAATCCGTCATATACATTTTGCACCCAACAATTCCGCCATATATTTATACCTTTTAAATGTAAATTTGTAATTTTGGAATTTTGATTTTGTTTATGATAATAAAGGTGAAATTTATTTTAATTTTTAATTTTTCATGTCCATCTTGTTCCGTGATATACTTTTTGCACCCAACACTTCCGCCATATACATTTTTCACCCAACAATTAGGGAGTTACGGGTTGGCGGAGTCACGGGTTCACATGTTTCATTTTTCATGTCCAGCATGTTCTGTGATATACATTTTTCACCCAACACTTCCGTCATATACATTTTGCACCCAACAATTCCGTCATATACTTATACGTTTTTAAATGTAAATTTGGAATTTTGGAATTTTGATTTTGTTTATGATAATAAAGGTGAAATTTGTTTTCATTTTTCATTTTTCATGTCCATCTTGTTCCGTGATATACTTTTTGCACCCAACACTTCCGCAATATACATTTTTCACCCAACAAGTATAAACAATTATTTAAATTTTATTCAATATTATTTTTAACGTTTTTAAATGTAAATTTGGAATTTTGGAATTTTTATTTTGTTTATGATAATAAAGGTGAAATTTATTTTAATTTTTCATTTTTCATTTTTCATGTCCAGCTTGTTCTGTGATATACTTTTTGCACCCAACACTTCCGCCATATACATTTTGCACCCAACAATTACGGAGTTACGGGTTGGCGGAATCGCGGGTTCACATGTTTCATTTTTCATGTCCAACATGTTCCGTGATGTACATTTTGCACCCAACACTTCCGTAATATACATTTTTCACCCAACAATTCCGTCATATACATGAAACTGAGTAATTTATAGAATATCAATGGAAAAATGGAAAATGGAAAATGTGAACCCGCGAACCTTCGTTGATGTACCAGACATTAATACTTTTTGATAAATTTCAAATAAAACTAATTCAGGAATACTAAATTATGCATGGATACCACATGTATTGCAACTTGCAACCCACCCATTTACTTCCATTCATAAACTATAAATTAAATTTATGATATCTATCATGTAATATTAATATTAAATATAGTATTCATTATTAATATGTGATAATGTTTTGTCAAATTTTATTCAATTAATTATTCAAACTTATTTTTATTTGTCATGTTCAGTCTATTCCGTGATATACATGTTAAGTAAACATTTAAGGCTCTGAGGCATGTAGGTAAACATTTAAGGCTGTCAGAACCGTCCAAGTGCCTCACGCTGTGACTATGTCCAAGTGCCTCACGCATATGTAGATTCCTCATTCCATACGTTATATAGAGACTATGTCCAGAAGCTAGCTTGTAAATTTGTATATCACGGAAGTGTAGGTGCTATTTGTAGGACACAAAACAATAGATACTTAATTTTCATCCTGCCAAGCCATGAACCCGCGATCCAAAAAGTGCCCAAGTATGGAATGAGGAATCCTCATATGTTGTAGAACAATACAAATACAATGTTCATTCAAGCAACCCATAGGTCCTCCTATCAATTTGTATATCGCGAAAATGTGGTTGCTATTTGTAGTACAAGGAATGAAGAATCCGCATATGTTCTAGAACAATACAAATGCAATGTTCAGCCAAGCAACCCATAGGTCGTGCTGTCAATTTGTATATAGCGGAAATCTGCATGCTATTTGTAGGACACAGAACAATATTCAGTATTTTTTCAGCCCGCCAGGCCACGAACCCACGATAAAAAAAGTGCCTAAGTATGGAATAAGCGATCCGCACATGATGTATAAAATCTCATGTCTATACTTTATATAGAAACTCATCTCCGCAATTGCCATTGTCAATTTGTATATCACGGAACTGTGGGTGCTATTTGTAGGGCACGGAACAATAGATACTCAATTTTTAGCCTGCCAGGCCGCAAACGCGTGAAACAAAAAGTGCCCAAGTATGGAATCACGGATTCGGATATGTTCTATACAATCTAATGTCCATACTTTATAAAAGTACATGTTTAACCAACCAACCCGCAATGTTGAACCAACCAACCCGCAACTCCACCTACCATTTTATATCTCACGGAAGTGTAGGTGCTATTTGTAAAACACAGAACAATAGAGGCTCAATTTTCATCCTTCTAGGTCGAGAACCCATCCGCTAGGCAGAGGACCATCGGGCCTTTATGTCTCCTGGGTATATCTTCTTCAGTTTTTCTTTTGTAACCTGCATGACCGCTTTCCATATGCAATAATTAATCTTTAATGCTAGTAGCCATCCTGCAGCAACCGTTACAGTTGTCATTAATGTCCGTAATTTCAGAGAAGATTTGTAATTAGTACGAATTAAACTAAGATTTGCGCACAAGCATGTTATCCTTTCCAAGTATGTATTTCAAAGGCGACGCAATCTTTTTTTTTGTCCGTCAACGGGTTGGTGCTTTTAATAAATTTCTGATTCTTAATGTCTTTTCGTCGTCACCGCCACCTTCACACTTTTTTCTAATTATGCAATTAGTGAGTTCTGATGGTCACAACTCATTCTGCACGAACCCTGCAAATTGTCATTGATCAACGAAAGGCTCAAGGAGATATTCCATTGATACGCATTAAACCAGAGTTTGCGGAGGCTTATATTATCCCTCCCCGATTTTCATTTGAAATATTGTCTCTCGCAAACGAAAATTCTTAATAACTTCTGGCGGTAGTTCTCTCCACATACAGTCAACACATTGGGGCATAATAGCAACAGGTTCCACTATTCCAGGGCATATTCTTACTATTCATCTCTCTTCGGCCACGAGCAAAAAACAAGATGGTCCCTTGGTACACCGAGAGATATATTTCAAGCCAAAAAGTTTGATTCCAACCTTGGCTGCTCAGAGAACTTGCCCACTTGCAGTCATGCCTGTCGCATAATTTTATGCCATGAATTCCAAGCCAGAAGAAGATGATCTGATGGATGATGATACGACAATGGATGATGGCAATGCAGAAAATATTCCCACTCCTGGGCCCAAATTTAAATGAACCATAACGAACAGAACTTCTCAGCTCAGTGATCGCAGTCATGACAACACCAAAAGGAGTTCTAGAAAAAAAAACGGATAGTAAATGCAATAGCCACTTTGCACCGCCAAAGTAGGAATTCCAGAGTTCCAAATTAGTTTGTTCTGGGCGGAAGAGTTTGAATGTAAAGAAATCATATGTTGATGCTTCCAGAGATATATTTCAAGCCAAAAAAAAAATTGTTTAACATTTTTGGATGTTAGGTGAAAAATTTTCGCTACTGCAACACATTTTCCTACTAGTCATCTCCTTCTGCCCAGAATGGACTAATTTGGGCCTCTATAATTGCATGTGCAAGATGTACTATTGAATTTTTTTCAACTATGAAGAGTCGGTTTCAACTAAGGGCTATTCCACATTCCCTGTAACGATTTTCGTCTTCTTCCTCAAGCAAAGCTTCTGAAAAATATCAATTTCAGCAGAGGATGATTAATCGAGGAGACAACTCCAAGGATCTTGCATTCTGCAGAACCTGTACCTGTGTTTGTCGCAGATACCTTCAATGTTTTCAACCGAAGAAGTGGATCCAATTTCTAAGCATAGATGTACAATACTCGGTACTTTTCTTATTTTTTTAAATGGATTTGCTATTACGAAATTTTGGCCTTGGACTCTTCGTCTCTGCCACTTTTATGGGTTTCACGCATGTTCTAATTGCCATACTTCGGTGCTCTCGTACTTCTTCGATTTTCTGTTTACTAATACCAATGTAAAATGTTCCAACAAAATCATTCTTCTTGTTTCTAGAGATGCAATTATTAATTTTTAATGCTAATTAGTACAAAACAAAGTTCACTACTTCAGTTGGTATGTTACATTCATGGAATAATGTATCAAGAACATAACTGCACGCACACATTGCAATAAAATGTAATCTTCAACAATGCATTTCCTGATAACTAGTAGATCATGATTTTGCAACAATGGGGCTTCTTTGAAACCAATTCGCACTTACAAAAAATGTCTTCCCCCTTTCTATTTTCTCAATTCACATGTTTCCAACCACTGCTTACCCTTTCTTTAAATTGACCCTCTATTTTTTCCTATCCCACAACTGCCACCCAAAGTTCCGCCATATAGAAATTGATAGGAGGACCCTGCTGGCTGCATCAACATTGCATCTCTACTTTTCCAGGACCTCCAAACAACATTCATAGCTCTGTTATATACAAATTGACAGATATACAAATTTGCAACTGTTCTTAGATCATGCCCTTTTCTGTATTACGGTCAACCTATCATGCCCTTTTCATGATCTCTTCCGTTTTACACATTTTGCACTCAAAAATTCCGAAACATGAAATTTTACCCTTTTCCGTATTACAGTCCACCTATCATGCCCTTTTTCGTGATGCACATTTTTTACACTGAAAACTTTCGAGAAATACAATTTAACCACCACTTCCTCGCATATTTACTGGAACTATTGTCAACCTGTTTTGAAGCCCATCTGCCCGCTTTCCATACTTTGCCATTTGTTCAAATTTCTTTAGGGAATCGTCCCTTTGCCGGGTTGAAGAAATATTCAATTCATAGTCATTGTTTCCTATGCGGCGTCCTTTTGGAATTAGCAGTTGGAAATTATATATAAGATCTTATTGCTACGCATGCAATTAGCAATTTCCCTATTCCATACTTAGCCATTTTGCCGAAATTCTACAAATATACAAACCGGTTGCAGAACTCCCACTTCATGATCTCTTTCTGACTATCCCTGGAACGCCTTTTTGAATCACGTCCAACTGCTTTTCAGAACTTGCCATTCTTTCCTTGCTCTCCGCTATCTCTGTCACCTTCGCACTTCTCTACAATAAAAGAAAATATAATTTTTTTTATATATATAGACATATCTTGTTTCTAAATATGGAATTACTGGAATTTAATTCTAACAGACCATCATGCAGAAACCATATATATTGTCATTGATGGGCGAAAGGGCCAAGGAAATCTCGTATTCATGCACACTAAACCAAAATTTGCGGGGAGATTATATTGTCCCTTCCGAGTGTTCATTTCAAAATCATGAAATCCCTTTCACATCGCGTGGCCTTTGCACGTTCAAGAAACCTCCATTCCTTAATTTCTCTTCATCGTACCCGCCACCTTCTCATTTCTAAATATGCAATAAATAAACTTTACTCCTAACAGTTCATCATGCACCACCAATACTGATTGTCATTAATCAGTGAAAGGCCCGAGGAGATTTCCCATTCATAAGCATTTAACCAAGATTTAGCAAAAAGTTACATTATTTGTTGTGACTGTTCATGTAAACCATCATCTGCAGCAAAGAAACCTTCTCATAAACCTGTGGCATCAGTTCCACACCAGTTCTGTGGAGATACAATGAACATCTTTGGTCGTCACGACCAGAACTTCCACTGGTCTAGGGCATTTTCTTATTACTCAACCTCTGCCGCAGAGAAACAAGTAATTTGGACCTTCGGGATTGCTCATGCAGGCTGTGTCCCTGAGGTTTTTTATGGTAAGGACTTGGTCTCTTGGTGCACCGATAAATTTATTACAGAGAAAAGAATTATTCCACTGCACGACTACTCTTATGTTTCTTTGTCACCTCAGCTCTTCCGGCAGATGCTGAAATTGCTCGAGCCAACATTGACGTTCAAAGGAGAAGATTGCAAACAATTCCTAGCAAAGCATAATAACAGATTGGACCTCTTGCCCCCTTTTTTGGAAAACCTGGATCTAGTTCCTGAAGATATTACAAGCATGCAAGTTAGTTCATTTAAAAATCCTTTTCACGAAATTGTCTGGCTTTTTACAATAATAACGGGACAAGAATCCACAACTACTATTTCCCACATGGCTCTTTACATTTTGTATTTCACAGTCAATGAACAAGCCATTTTTTATTGGAGAAGGATAATTTCTTATGAAATCTCTTCCCAATTGTCAAGCTACAAAAGGGGAAAGAAATTTTATATGTCATCCTATTTAGTTTTTGCAATAGCACATTCCTGTCGATTTCCGCAACTRTCTMTRTYCAAGAATGTCAACTRYKATTTCCACCCAGTAACGTTHTGGTACCAKGCCTTRTGGAAGCACAAGGMTTCCCACTRTTTTTATGAGGTTTTTAATGGCTTCCTSTCTGTTTTCAAACTTTTCTTGTTAGGAGAAAATGCTCCCCGCTTATCTGAACAGGCAACTAATTTTTTGGACAAAAAGGGAACAATCCAACATTTGGATAATTACACTGTCATAAGAATTTTTGGCTCCACGGAACAACCTGCTCTACTTCCATGTCACATTACAGACATAATTTGTATTGCAGAAGTAGCACGTCAATACAACTACTGGTTCCATCTGTTCCAAAGGAAGAAAAAAAAAATAGTTCATTCCTATGCCTTGGAAAATAGGGGAGTTCGTGTTGAAAAATGTCAACAAATTTGACGATTTCGCAGCACATTTTAGTATCTCCAACCTCAGATATGTTGAACACATAAAAGGATTCGACCCCTATGATATTTTTAGACAACATTTACATTCACTTGGCCTCGATGATTGTTTTGTAAATAAGAAGCTGCCCAAAAACAGAGACAATCACGGGCCTGCCTCTGATGCCGATGACATAGAGATAGTGCAAAGCTGCACCAAATTGTACACGCAACAGGGGAAAGACCCCAGTGACAAGAGTGTTCAATCCACAAATACCACTAAAAAAAGTACGACATCCTGGAGCATCACTCAAATGACCCATCACAACAACAAAGAAACCCATAATTCTTCAAATGGAGGAGGAGATAATGACCCTCCTCACTCTAAAATTGATAGTTCTCACAAGCTTCCAGTGGAGAAGAAGAGAAAAAAAAATGTGGGGTGGGCAGAAGACTCGGAAATTCAGACTGAGAACATGGAAATTGACACTGATATGGATGCCATGTTCCCCTTCTTTGATCAGCCCAAGGACGCCAACCACCATAGCCATCCAATGGACATATCTGTTGCCCAAAATTTTGACAAATATGAATCCTTCATGTTCCAGAGCGTTGTTTTTTATAGCCCAAACAAAAAATTGATATTTCAGAAAAAAATGTTAAAAATATCAAAGGCAAATCTTGTTCAGAGGTTGACGTTGCCAGCATGCGGCCGTCCCAAATCTGTCAACTTCACACTGCGACTGAAGAAGCGCTTCATGACTCCATTGAACGCATGGAGACCCATAATGTCAGACTGAAGGACTGAGTCAAATAATTGGAAGACGCTTTCTTTCCTATGCCATTGCTTGTCGATGTTTTGGCAATAGCCACGCCTGGCACCCCTGCACCTAATGTAAAAGCACCCTCCTCCTTGCTCGCATCCTGTAAAGGATATGTGGAAAATAATATCACAAAAAGAATGGAACTGGTTACTGATGCCTGGAAAAGATCACAAACCATCACTTCCCTTGGAACCAAGGCACATAGCTTGCTCGAGCTTTTGCAAGACGAATTAAAAGATGAAGAAAATTTCTTCTTAAAAATGGTCATCCATGTTGGCAAGATTGTCAACAATATGACAAAAAAAAAAAGAAGAGAAGAAGATATTCCATCCAAAAATCGGATTCGCCAATTGAATGCATATTGGAAAGAAAAAGTAAACAACCTATGTCTCATTGTTCAATCATGTGAACACGTCATATCGAAGAAAGATAAATTATTCACAAAGCTGTCAAATATAGACTTAGCCGGGAAAACAAACGACTTCCAAGACCCCCTCTTAATCGCAAACTCCTTGCCCTTAACCAGAGAAGAGTTTGATAAACAGGTTGCTATGTTGAAGACCTTCTCTCTGAATTTTTTTTACAACATCCTTCAATTTGATCAATCTCATGTCCATGACTGGCTAATCAAATATGCAGTACAGAATGAGGAAATTCATCAGGCTCTCTCTAATCTTTCTATTGACTTCCAGGGATTAGAAAACGATCTTTTCAACATCAAGATCCAGAATGAGATCAACGTCACCCCAATGAGAGTGTACATTAAAGAATGGGTCGAAAGGAAATCGAAACAGGCTGCGACTGAAAGACAACAGGCAGTTGCCAGCATTCCAGCAGCCCTAGAGAACATCCTTGAAACCACAGTCATCGTCGACATCAATGAAAGGGAAACCACAAGAAAATAGCCAAAGCGCTCATATGTACCCTCACTGTAAGTTTACTCATCCCATCTTTCTTTGTTTCTCAACCCATTTATTCCACTTTCTTAAATAAACATGTATAGGCAAACACTTATACCTTTCCATTTATTTTATTTTGCATTTGTTGCACTCTATCTTCTTTCCACAATCCTGTTTCTTGTAAATATTTCTCTAATGGTTCATGAGAGCCCCAATCCCAGTCTACATGACAAACGCATTGAAATTCCAGTTTATATGTAACACACTTTGTTTCTTTTGTATATTTCAACATTTGCAGTGGTATGTAACAAACTTCTATTTTCTGACAGATTTCAAATAAAAATGCATATAAATTTTTATACCCTAAAGACTCTACTCTTATCTTTCAACACTCTCTATAACAAATTCATTTATGGAAAATGTTCACAAATACATTAAATTTTTTATATTTCTTATCTCCTATTAATTTTACGTCATCATGTATTTTTATCTTTCACCAGTTCGCATTGAAAATGCATTTAAATTTCCAAATTTAATCTTGCACTGTCAACAAATGTTTTACTTCTTATATACTTTCAAAAAAATAAAACGTTTGCTATATAATTTCCAAAATTAGATGGTGCTCGGCCTGCCAACTGTCATTTACTTTCAAAATATGCACCCTTACACACAACATTTCCCTCATATACATTTTGCACCAAACACTTCGTTTCATTTACACTTCGACCC
>WSFP011572258.1:0-10724 GCA_009831015.1 Picea engelmannii
CGCCTCCTAAACTCTTGAGTAAAACTTTGTACATTCTGTCCTTTTGCTTGTTTAAAATTCTGCCATTCCATGGTTGCCTTTTGCTTATAAGCTAATGGATAAAATTGTTTCTTAATTGCAATTATGAAGTCATTCCAAGAAAGTAAAATTTTTCCATTCTTTTTAATTTATTCTTGTGTCTTAGATTCCCACCAAATAAGTGCTGAGCCATCTAATCTTAAAGAAGCTAATTGAATTTTTGTTTCATCATCTTGAATATTTTGTATTCTAGAATAAACTTCAATTTGCCTTATCCAGTTATCTAGCTTTTCAGCATTAACTTCTCCATTATAAACTGGAAACTCAAATTTTATATCAAGCTTTAATGAAGGAATTTGTGCAGGAGTTTTACCATGCCCATGGGGAAGATGTTTCGAACTTGAAGAAGAAGAAGAAGATGAGGATGATGGAGGAGGAGAGGGTGGTGGAGAAGCACCATTTCCTCCATCTCTGCCTGGAGTCTTGTCACCACCACCTCCCTTATGCATTGAAGGGTTAGAGCCTTCACCCTGCGACATCACAGTTCGTTCCAACATTACCTTCATCATATCTCTCATCTGCATGAGAGTCTGCCTGAGATCTACTTCTTCATCTGGAACACGTTCATGATCTTCTACATCTGCCATGCTTGGTGAATGTCTCTCTACAAATCGTGGTGAATGAAACTGCTTCCTCCTCGTCGGATAAGAACTTGGCTCCACAAGTTGACCTTCTCCTCGTGTGAGTTTCAACCTTGTGAGCATCAGAAATAAAACTTGCAAACAATCAAGTCTTCAAAACTAGTGATCTGATACCAACTTGATCTAAAAATGAAGAAGACTTGATAAACTTGATTAAATTAATTGCAAGTGAAATGTTATGTGTTTAAAGCAACCAGATCAATTTGCAACACATAATAAAGGATTACTTATGTAGAAATAAACATAGATAGCAACATAAATCATTGAACATCATACATAAACACAACAACTTGATAAAGGAGTTCACCCCACTCCGGGCTACATCTCCTGGTCCATCTTCCAATGGATCATTATTATTAAATTGCTCAAAGTGCTCAAAAACATGCCTTATAGTGCTCAAAATGACAAAATGACTACTCCAATGGCTCCGCAGCATCCCAAAACCCCTGTCTAGGCTCTTTCGGCACCTGAAACGGTCGAAAAGTGAAGAAGATAGCCTCCTTGAAGTTCTCCCCTTCAACTATGTTGTCTCTGGTTCTACAATTCGCACCCTTGTGCTTCAAACCTAGCACACATGCTCATTTAAGCAGAAAAACCAAGACCCGTACGCAACCGCGCACCAGTACAAACTGTAGAATGGTTAGGGGCGCCCAGCCCTTAACCGCCTCGGCACTGGGTCATATTACTCACGCGACCATAGGCTTGGCATAAAAGTAGTTAACCCGTTTTAAAAATCCCGCACGGTTATACACTGACCAACCATGGGTTACATATATAAACCAAAGGTTAAAAAAACCCCGCGCATGTTTTTTAATATGCAACTTTAACATATATATATGAAATGTTATATTGCAATGTATTGCAATATACAATACGCGCGTTTTAATATTACAATGTGTTACATATAATATAGTCCGTGGACTATTCAAACCCCGCGCCATATCATACGGTTATGTGTTACAGTGAAACCATGGGTCGGGGCGTAAGCCCCGGCCCGCGCCCTTTTCCACATAGCACAAAATCCAAACATAAATACATATGCACCGAGATATATAACAAGGAACATGTGCGGGAAAGTTGGCTAGCGTAGTGTTATGAAAACTTTGGTGTTTGGGGAGGTCTGGGGGTCGAACCCCGCGGCCTCCAAACCATTTTATACAAACACAAACATATAGGCCAACCACATAGTGACACGTGTCAGCACATCATTGGTCAACGAACATCCAACCAAACTACACCACATCATCAATATGCCATGTCATCATGATGATACGACCGTCCACATGGCTGTACGGACTGTATGGACAGGTACAGTCAGCATCCCAAATTTTTCCCTATTTGACTTGGCGGTCAACTCGCAAGATCTCCTCCATATGGACTCCATTTGCGAAAATAAATATACCGTTGGAATCAAGAAAATGAGACGGACGCAATGGCACTGTTTTCATCTTATTCCGAGCACTTTGAAAATTGAGCAAAATTTGATCCCCTGATCATCAGTGCTTGAATATAGTAGATCTGGTTGAATAGTGCAATACTCTGTAATTAGGGTTTAACTATGCTGGAAACTAAGACTGGATATTTATGAACTATAACTGCTAAGTACTCTGTTAAGGTTTTACAGTCACAGATCTGTGTCCCAACTAAGGTTACAGGCGCTGGAGTCCTGCAACAACCCTTGCCTCTACCTCGGGTGAGACTTCATATTCTTCACAGGTGTTTTCGAAAGGGTTTTGTTGGTGCATTGTTGAAGCGTTGAACCCTGGGTCTGCCCCTGTGCCAACAAATGGTTTCGTTGTCAAGACACAAAACTGTGATTGCTAGGAACTGAGGAAAGAGGAGATTTGTGTGAATATTTGACTTGAAAATGTGAAAGCTTCGTTCATAGATATGTTTCCCTAGTGTGTAGCATCCTAATTAGTCTGTGAGTCTCTGTGCTAAGAAAATAAGTCTTATCTGAAGAAAAGAGGTAAGATCTGAAAGCTTTGTGCTCTGATAAAGGTGAAAGTGAGACTAAAGAGGTAAGATCTGTAAGCTTTGTGCTCTGTAGAAGTAAGATAAGTACAAATTTTTGTTTTTAAAGTATGGATCTATGTATATTTGATAAATTCTTTCCTAGCTTGAAAATTAGGGCACAACTAGATGAAAGAAGATTTGATGTGAGTAGATCTGATAAGAATAGTGAAAGATTTGATAAGAATAGTGAAAGATATGTTATTCCTATGCATAGAAAGAATGTTTGGACTAACCAATGGATGCAAGACCCTAGGAAGATGTTTTTGCAGATTAATGACTATGATCCTAGTGCATAGTACAATAAAGGTTGGGGATCATTTAAGAGAAAGAGAGGATTAACCCTCTGTTACAGTTACAGAAAACTGAGACATCTTTCTAAGGAATGCCTTGATTGAAGACCTAGTTGCCTCTGCTGCAAATCTATGGACCATGAAGTATTGGATTTCCCTAGAATGATTGATACGGTTTAAAGAATGAATATGAGCCAAGAAAACCCTAAGGCAGATCCAAAAACTAAGATAATGGCATAACCCCAGAAAAAATCAAAGAAAGTATTGCTACAGATGAAAGAAACCCTGAATGATCATAGAGATATCAGCTTATCAAAGATCTTCAAAGAAAAAGAGTGCATAGAAGCCAAAATAGGAGACTTCGACATTGACTGTGTTCTGGATGAGGAAACACAGGTGAATATTATGACAGAAAGAACTTGGGAAAATTTAGGAAAGCATGCTATGATTCCCTCCTTAAGAGGAATAGGGTTATTTAGAGGAAAGCTGATAAACCTATGTGTAAAGCTCACCCAAATATCTATGAGTGCCCATGGAACTTCGACAAAGGAATAATTTGAGGTTTTTAAATTTATTAAGAACAACGCCCCTTTTTCTATATTACTCAGAAAACCTTGGATTGAAAGGGATCATGCCAGAAGGAAAGAAGAAGAATTCTTAGAGCAAAAGAAGCAAGAATTGAAAGATTTCATGACTAGGAGGATTGCATACTTGATTGAAGAACAGGAGAAAAGATCAAAGCTATTTAACACCAGAGACTTGGATGTCGAAGTTGGAAGAACACAAGAAGACTCACAGAAGACTGAAGAACTTACCCTAGATAAAGAAGAAGTATTGCCCTTGAATCCTAGGAAAGAATATCAACAATGCAAATTTACGATCCAAAAGAAGATAAGAATCAGAATGGAAAGAGGAGTACCGAGATGAAGCTCACTGGGAGAAAGGATAGAAAACTCAGTAAGAAGAGAGACAAGGAGATATCAAGAACCATAATATCCTAGGAAATCGCAAGAACCATAATATGCTCACCCCATATAAATAATTGACCAAGATAAAGGGGAAGAACTCGAAAATAATCCCCTAGCCATGGACGATGAACATTGCGCAGTCCACCTTGTTCAATTTAATGAAAATCCCACACTTTGGAAGGCACCAGGAAGTTTATGCCTATGTCAAGCTCCTACTTTAATGTTACCATGTTGCTTACTTATGGCTAGACCGTCGTATCACAGTCAATCCAACGCTGATCCATAGGATCACTGGATTGAGTATGCAAGGACCTGATCCACAGGAATTCTATCCAAGGAAATAAATAGATCATGCATTAGCACAAAAGATCAATGATACATATGACGATGTTGAGAAGGGGACACGAGGCTACAAGGTAGCTTCCATCCAGAATGGCACAATGCGCCTAGCATGCTAATTAATTGCAGAAAATCTAGTAAGGAAGAACAGACCCACACAGGTCGTAGGCTTTGTTGTTGACCTTGGAGGGAAGTGCGTGGAAGGCCTACAGATGAACTGGGAGAAGTACCTAGTTAATCGGTTGGAATTGGACTGCTGTGAAGCATAGGATCATGGCTACGAGTTCCACTTTAGCTAGCTCCTGACCCTCATCACATTTGTTGCTTGGGAGATGCCAGAAGGTGCGACCTTCCCATACATTGAGCCGTTCGAGCCGCTTACTGTGAAGTTCACAATGCTCTAGTACTCGAGCGATATGGGAAAACAATGGCAGTCGAACATCATTTTTCACACGTATTATCTCCAATTGAAGAGAGCCATCGAAGATGAACCTGACATGATGCTAAACACCCTACAAAGGTTCTGACTCCTCATGAAGTTCCACGTAGATCGACACTTCATCTATATTACTGCGTGAGCAGATGAAAATAAGGAGGAGATTTAGTCGTACTACAAGATCACGAAAGAGGACCTTGAGGAGATCACTAAGGAATGGTTAGTAGACCTCCTTATTCCCGTTGACCCTATAGAGATGTCTAACCCAAAATTGGACAGCCTGGAGGCCACTCACAAAGAACATGACACACCCAAAACAAGTAGAAGGAAGAAGACCGAAGAAGTCCAAGACTTAAGCAATGCCTCAGAAAATACTGCTTCAGTATAACTTGGCCGAGGAGGTGATGACGAAGTAGAAGAAATAAGTGTCAAATAAGATGAACAGAAACAAGGCGAAGTAATGCCGCCTAGAGATGAGGATGATCCCATGAAGAAGAGGAAGGTTTCTCCCCCGAAACCCTCTTCCTGAAAGAAATCCAGAGCTACTTTGACCAAGATGTAGATTGTTCTCGTTGTCGATGATTTTGACTTCATCATCGCAGATGTAAACGATGCCTCACAGGAAATATTGTAGAAACAAGAAGCCAAGCAGGAGGAGATGTATGACATAATTGAGGTCAAAATATGAGGGGTGCAATAGGCCCTTCAGTCCAGTCGTGCAGTGTCCACTGTGCCCTTGCCATCAGGAGAACCAGAGTTGGGAGATGAGCCAACCCAACTCCATCGACTAGCTGATGTGACCGAAGCTTGCCTTCGTCGCACAAAGGAAGAAACAAAACAAGCCACCCAGGCCTTGAAGCAAGTGCAAGGAGTACTCGTAGAACAAATCTGAATTGTAGAGAAGGAGAAGGTTACTCTCCAGACACAGTTTGAAGAAGAGAAAACATAGATTCAACAAGAAAAATAACAATTTCTCGCAGAGCAACTTAAAGTGAAAGAAGCAGTCAACAAATAACTTCTCTCTATGACAATATTATAGACAAAGGCAGAAGACTAAGTCACACATCGAGTAGAGTAGCTCGCAGAATCTATCTAGAAACTACAACAAAGAATAACAGACTTAGAGCTCCGCACAGTGCCTGAAACTCCGTAGGATGTGAGGAACCAAAGAGAAGAAAGTGCATGGAGAACAGTTGAGAGAATAAAGGCCCTTTCCATGGAATGCAAGAAACTAAGTGATTGCAGTGCCCAGACTTATGAGGAAATCACTAAGAATCCAGAACTGAAGGCACTGGAGTCACAACTCCAGGAGGTGAAGCAGCAAGCAAAAACAATACAGGTGCAGTTGAATCCCCTGTCAACTATTGAAAGGTTGAAGCGATCCCAAGAGAAGTGCACTTCCCAAAAACAGGTCCACACCATTCAGAGAAGAGTCTTGGAGGTGAATCATAGGCTTCAACCTATACAGGATGAGACTTTCCAACTATTTGCAAAGATTGAAGGCCGAGGACCAGAACTGGAGCAAGTCATCACTACAACAGAACAATGCCTAGAGGGACTTGTCAACGAAGAAGTTGAAGTAGCTCGAGGCTCTTGAAGCAGAGCTACCTAGATCAGAGTGACTCAGGATGAGTCACAGGTGAGTGTTGGGGGCATGTTGGCCCTTGACCAATTTTTGAGGATCCTTGGTCATGTTTGACCTATTTTGGGACTTCGACAGGCTTTCGAAGGTGGAGCTCAAAATGAAGCAGAGATCGCGGGATCTTGGCCCCTTTTTAGGGATTTTTGGGTTTTAGGCTTATGTAACGGGTATGGAAATGCCGGCCCATGGGTTTACCCATGTTTAGGCCTGATTTTGTAATGTATAAATGAGTAGCTAGGCAATGCAAGTAAAAGGTGCTAAGTGCTAGATATCGGTCTATGTGATCAAAGAAGTTGTAAGTGCTTCATGCATACTGTGTGAGATTTGCAGAGCTGAGTGCAAGTGACTGTAAGAGACTGTATGTAGCATTTGTGCTGTAACCTAGATTGGGGAAGGAGGATCTAGTGGAGAGTGCGCAAATATCCTGTATTCTGCGAAGTTGATATTGAGGTTTTGTGCATATAAGAATATTAAGAGAAGCTAATAAAGAAGACAAAGAGTTGGTGGGTGTAGCCCCAGGATGGGGGTGAACCACGTACATGATATGTTGCTATGATTTGTGCGATGTACTGATGTGTTTATGTGTTTACTTGCTTATTTCTTTGATATAGATGAATGATAGATAGATATATTGATGTTATGTGCTTAATATGGATGAATGCTAGATCTGGCCTATGTGGATGTGCTCATTTCTTGAATATAGTATATCTGGTTGAATACTACAATACTTTGTAATTAGGGTTTAACTGCACTGTAAACTAAGACTGGATATTTATGAACTATAACTTCTAAGTGCTCTGTTAAGGTGTTACAATCACAAATCTGTGTCCCAGCTAAGGTTGCAGACACTGGAGTCCTGCAACCACCCCTGCCTCTACCTCGGGTGAGACTTCATCTGCTTTGCAGGTGTTGCTGAAAGGGCCGATAGTTAGGGTTTTGTTGGTGCATTGTTGAAGCGTTGAACCCTAGGTTTGCCCCTGTGCCAACATGGAGCGTGAGTGTTGCCATAAATGACAAAGGGGGAGATTTTTGGAAGATTGGTTGTTTTCATTGATTTCAACCCTATAAGAATTTAAGAATCCCACATTTTCTTGAAGAAGAAGAGTACAAAAGATGGATATTGTTGAAAGCATTATTTGTGGTCAATTCAGATACCATATACTTGAGCGATTTTTTACCATACATAAATAACTCAAATGGAAGAAAAATTTACACGGTTGGAAATATTATTCCGAGACCTTTCCAATGGTATATGGAAATCCCTATAACTCCCAAGGAATAAGGAGATATGATTTTTTTCATCTGACAACCTAGCTAGAAAATTGAGGACAATTTAACTAGGTCGACCTAGAAACTAAAAATAAGAACATAACTACTATAAATATAGGATGGATTTTCACATTTTCAACGCAACTAAGATAGTTATCTCTTAGCACAAGTTTGGAGTGAAGAAACTAGAAGGATAAGGAGCTCTTATGAAGGATATTTTCTAGTCTTGTGGTGATGTTTTGATCATTTCTATTAGCTCTCTATAATATGGATGGTTGATTCTTGCACAAGGTTCTATGTGGTTGTTGGGGTTTATATATGTACCCACGTGGACCTAAGATTTATACGTCGACTCAGTTTCTAAGTGGACCCAGTTTTATTATGATGATTTATAAACAATATTCACAAAGACAATAACAATGCTACTGACAGTCTATGTGGACCCAGTTTGTATGTGGACCTAGTTTCTAAGTGGACCTAGTTTGATGGTGTTGATATAAGTGTTCATTATCTCTTATATATTCTTGGGTATAAGGGAGGAAAGGATAGAGGTTTTAACCCCCTCTTTATCTTGGAGGATTGTATCTTCCCTTGGAGACTTTTCCCTCCCTTGGAAGCTTTAGATTCCCTTGGAAGTATTTACTTCCTTTGAACAATAACTATTGATTACTTCACAGATATTTATTTTGCATGGTGTATGGTGTTTCTTCTATTTCTCTTTATGTTTCATTGGACATATATATTGAATACATAATATGATTGAATTATAAGTTGATCTTTTTTTTAAATATTGTTTGATATTGATTCACCCCCCTCTCAATATCAACATGAATAGCTACTATGCCTTGACCACTCTAGATCACTCATTGCACCCTATAATTGTAATCTAGTTAACGTGCTCTAAAAAATGATAACTTGTGTCCATTGGATTTGATTCCACTATCCAATAATTGCATTCATAAAACTGAAGGAATTTAAATCACATATGGTCATGATTTTGATTTCATGTATTATGTGTTGATCATCCTTGACATTGCACTTAACATTTACATGTCTTGAATCCTTACTTTGTTGTTTCTAAATCATAGGTATCTCTATTGTTGACATATGATCTCATCAATTTGGGTGTATATTGATAATGACTAAGTCTTCGTGATGATCACATGGACATGGTGAATGAATGATATAATCCTTTAATCTCATGGTTACATCTCATGCTCTTAATTCAATTCTTGTGGTGACATTCTATTTTAAATGCCATTGATATCTTATTCACATGGGAATGAAATTTTTCTATCACTTACATGATTCCATGATTGATGTTTCTTTGAGCTATTGAAATTGAGAAAGTTCCATTTCTATCTATTTTCCAAGCATAATCACATATTATAAATAAGAAAACTTGTCTAAGTAATTCACTATCCAATGCTTGTTCAAGTCTATTGGTTTGACAAACTATTCACATGTTTTACACGTGTGTTACACCCTGAGAATGAGTAGTAACAAACTACTAAGTTGAGTTAGAGAATTCCCCTCCTTACTCAAATACCTAACTTGACTTGTAGGGATTCCCCCTTTGACTAGGATACATAAATATTGCATCATGAGATGCTTGTGTCAATAATTCTCATGACATTTTATAATTTTGGAATTTGTTCTAGATATTTTTCATCAAAGAGGGATAAGGCTTTCTTACAATTAGAAGACTCAAACTCTTCCACTACATTTGTCGATGCAATTTTTTCCTTTGCAATACTTTTTTTCTTCAATAGATGTTCTTCAGTTTTTTGAATCATCTATTATTCTTCATTATCTCAATTAGAAACAAAAAATTGATGATAAATTTATAATTCTTCAACAAAAATTTCTTTCTATGTCATCTATTTATGTAGCCTTAGCTTTTCTCTCTATACGGAAATGATTTATTGTTTCCTTTCTCTTTTCTAGTATATTCTTACAAGTTCTTCATATTTGATTCATTTCCTTGTATATCTCTAATCATATTCATCTGAAGGATGAGTATTGTTGTAAGAACATTGGATGGTACTTTGAAACTAAGCTGTAGGAGTAGGAAGTAAGGAAGAGTAAATAGGGTCTATAGAAGTAGGGTACTTTACATAACTTTGGACATAACTCTTATATCAAGGAGGAAGACTGTGATATGAACTTGATTGTACTTTATATGAGGAAAAATGGTATGAAGTTGATTGAGGAGTAGGAAACAATTGTGTATAATGCTTCTATATATTAAGTAGAGGAATTTTTTTAAGATTAGAAGAAAGAGTAGGAAGCATTTGAGTAAGTGGTTTGTGATGTTGTGATTGTGTTTCTTGTGTTTGTGGCTTTGATTTCTTTTGCAGTCACTATTGGAACTCACTATGCTTTTGTTTGCAAGAACAAAAGATAAGTGTTGTTGAAGGGTAACAATATCATGGGATTGAGCAACTAAATGTTGTATCTACCAAGGAGGAATGTGTTTGGAAAATTCATACAAAATCAAAGTTGCTCAATCTGATATTCATGAGAAATCATATAGATAACTTTTTCATGATAAATCATAAAGACAGGGAAGGAAGGATCTTCATGATCTTAGTTAGAATCAGAAGAAGAAATTTTTGTTTTCATATAATAATATTGCATTGACATCAACAATTAATGACTTTAATTTTCCATAAGATTTACCTTTTTGTGAACATTAATTTGCATAATGACCAAACCTTTTGCAACTGAAACATTGGGATTTCCTTTTCTATGTAGACTTTTGAGAATTCTTTCTTTTTGTCTTGTACCTAATATGTGTCCTTTTATTTAATATAATATATACCTAATAATGTTTGTGTGTTTTTCTAGTTTTTTTTTAATCTTAACCAAAATATTGTTTTCCCACACGGGATTCACAAATATTTGTATTAACCATATTTTGTAATAAATAAACTATTTTTCCCATGTTTTTTTTATTACATGCCTTTGTAATAATCTTTCCAATGATTTGATGCAACATAGTTAGGCTCATGGATTCCATTGGGACAAGAATATTAGTAATTT
>WSFP011572277.1:0-10724 GCA_009831015.1 Picea engelmannii
TTGAGCTTTCTTGCACCTGCTTTCCTACGGTATTTGTAATCCCCTTGCTTGTTGTATTCTGAATTGATTTCCCTTGGTGAACCCGACTTATGATTGCAATGAATTCTCGGTGTGGGTTTTATTGATTATTATGAAGAGATTGTTTTTTTATCTTCCATCCCTTATGATGCAGGAGCATCCACAACACATCAAGCAAGCCAGCGCATGAGGTAGAAAGAACAGCTGGATAGGCCAACACACAAATTTTGAAATGCTTTGGAAATTTGTTGCACTGCCCTTTAAATGAAGGCATTCATAAGGAGCACACTATGTGTATGTAAATGGACCTTGAGCCTTTACGCTCACGTCCTTAGTAGATGAGAAGGCATTTAATAAGATTTAATGCTGTTAGATAGGAATTAATTGTAGATTTGATAGTTGTAGAATTCGGGAGGGCATACGGAATATAGGTACCCTACTTTGTATCATTGTAACAGTAGTATTCATTCAGGAGAAAGAAGAGGAGAGAAAGCAGAGAACTTGTGAAGAACACCCATGTACAGATTGAATTAATAGAAGAAATTCTTTGATTCACTTTCATGGTTTGTGTTGTTTCTCTGTGTCAAGAGTTCTTGTTTCCTTGCATGCATTTTCTTTGATATGCTGTGTGTGTGATTTCATAATTGAATTGAAATCTGTGAGAGAGAGGAGAATGAGTTTCAATTGTTTCTCTGTTTGAGCCAGGAGATTCCTGCATAGAGTGCAGTCGAATTCATCCGCATAGAGTGCGTTGATGAGGCTCAACAATTAATCTCTCATTCTCGTTCACCCAGAAGTTGATTTGGGTTGGTAGAGTCGAGCATGAGAAGTGCAGGATGAAATTGAAGTTTCAGTTGTAAGTCTGAACATGGGGCTAAGGACTGCTGTAGCAGGAAGTGCACAGAGTCTGAAAAAAAAAAATTCAACACTTTGAGAGCTGTTGGAGGTCGAGCACGAGAATCGTGTGCAAAGTCTCTGAAGGAGTCAGAGTTGACAAAGCTCAGGAAGGATAGTTCCTTCATGGATGCTATGGGAACAGACCCAGGAGAGGCTCGAGCAGGACAGAGCTTTGGAGCAGGAGAAATCCTCAAGGAGGAGAATCAATGATCAGGATTCACAGGAGGGATTCACAAAACCCTGATGACCATTGGATCTTGGAGAAACTGCGCGAGGTTTAATCCTTTAGGCACAGGAGGGAAGGACCAAAGTCCATCGGGGTTCAGCCTTCGGCGTTTGACGAGGTGAGAGTTCATACTCATTGAAATCGCGAGTAGAAATTTCCTGAAGTAATTGGAACCATTGATTTCCACGGGACAGGTGGCGCGAGATCCCTAGGAATTGGGGTTCGACATTTGGGGTTTTCCAAAACACAAGTATCGCGACCTTTGAAATCGTGATCCCACGATTCTTGATATAGCGGAGAGAGAAGGTGACGTGGTAGGGAGGTAGCGCACGTGCCATCGGAGTTTGGGGTTCGGGGATTTGTGATGCAAGTGAATCATAACATTTCATGTGTCGAATTCCCGATAGGGGAATCCCCGATATACAGAAGTGTTGACCTTTGACCATCAGAGATCGGGGTTCAGAGTTTTGATTTGCACGAGAAATATACCCGTGAGTTTCGCGATACCGCGAAACCCAATTTCCCGAGGAGGCCATCGAGAGATCAATAGAGTATCCTGTGGGTTACGAAAGGTCACGATACAGGATTTGAAGAGTGATACAGCTCTTCGGGCCTAAGTTTGAAGAAGATCCTGGTGAGAGCGATCATTCTCCAAGGAGTGGGGAAGGTTGCGTCAGAGTGGTATCAGAGCAGGGAATATCTTTTCTTTCTGTAGCAGAGAAGAGAACAACATGCCACCGAGAAGAGAAAGGCAGTCACCTGATCGAGAGGATAGGGATGTGCGAAGAAGGGGTAGGCCAACAGGGAATCCAGAAATGGAGCGCCAAATGAGAGATCTCCGAGCAAGGCTTGAGGAGATGGAGACAGCGCAGCGACGCGGAGCTGGTGCTGGGGATCTTAGCGATTCTGAGGTGGAAGAAGAAGCTGGACATGATGAAGGAGAGGTCACAACAGAGGATGCATCAACAGAGCGGTTGATCAGAGCCATTGCCAGAATGAGCTCAAAGACCAAGATGGACATTCCCGTCTATGAAGGGAATCTAGATGCAGAAGAGTTGCTAGATTGGATCCGAGCACTCGACACCTACTTCGATTACGAAGATATCGAAGAGGACAAGAAGGTAAGGCATGCTGTTACCAAGTTGAAGGGACATGCAGCCTTATGGTGGGATGAGTTGCAGGCTGATAGGCAATGCAAAGGAAAACATAAAATTAAGAGCTGGGATCGGATGATTGCTAAAATGAAAGTGAAATTCATCCCAAGGGATTACCAGATCACACTGTTCAGGCGAATGCAAAACCTGAGACAGAAGCTGATGACAGTCAGGGAATACACTGAGGAGTTCTACCGACTGAACATCAGAGCAGGTCATCGAGAGAGCGATGATGAGAAGGTGGCGAGATATCTGAATGGTATGAGGTATGACATTCAGGATGAATTGAGCATGGTTACCATCCAAACAGTTGAGGATGCGTACCAGATGGCTCTAAAAGTCGAGGAGAAGCTGAGCCGTAGGCAGGGACAGTGAGGGCGAGGCAGGAGTCAGCCCAGAGGTAAGGCGGTTGCCCAAGAAAGAACACATAAGCCCAAGGAGGAATGGAGGAAGCCTCAGGGTAAGATGAAAAGGGGCGGAACCTCACAATAGAGGCAACAATATGCTGAGCCAAGGAGACAACATACAGAGCAAGGTGGCGGATATGCTGACGTAAACACTTTTCCTCGTACCTGAGGTAGAGGAAGAGGCCGAGGAGGAGTCATCACATGTTTTAAATGTGGGAAGGATGGACATAAGGTCGTTGACTGTCCAGACAGGAAAATGGACAGAGGTGAAGCTCACATCATTGAAGCGCAGAAGCGTGATGCTGAGAACGAAGATACAGACAGCGAAAGATCGCTAGGAATGCATAAAATCCTTTTGACACCTGAGAAAGAGGTGGAAAGCTCAGCGCAGAGGAGCAGACTGTTCAGGACAGCTTGCACAGCCAAGGGCTGGAAATGCAAAGTCATTGTGGACAGCGGGAGCACCGACAATCTCATTTCGACCGAGATGGTGGAAAAACTGGAGCTGGAAACAACTAAGCACCCGAGTCCATATAAAGTCTCGTGGCTACAAAAAGGACACCGGGTAAGTGTTACAAAACAATGCTTAGTTAAATTCAAGATGGGGAATTACAATGATGAGATTCTGTGTGATTTCATTCCCATGGACGTATGTCATATATTGCTGGGTAGACCATGGCAGTATGACCGAAATGTGGTTCATGACGGAAGGATGAACACATACACTTTGGAAAAGGATGGGAGAATCCATAAATTGCTTCTGATAAGAGATAAAGAAGTGAAGCCGGAAGTAAACAGCACAATACTTCTCATGAGTGGGAAGGAACTTCTCACAGAGATGGAGAAGAACGAAGATACACAATTCTTTGTTGTCAAGAAGCTGAGAATTGTCTTGACAAGCACAAGAGTGGATGACTTACCAGACGAGATTCAGGAACTGCTGGGAGAGTTCGCTGATATCATCATGGATGAACTACCTCATTCGTTGCCACCGATGAGGAGTGTGAGTCACCATATAGACCTCATACTTGGAGCAAGTTTGCTGAATAAGGCAGCGTACAGGTTGACACCTCAGGAGAACGAGGAGGTCAAAAGGAAAGTGCAGGATTTGCTAGATAAAGGACTGGTGAGGGAAAGTCTTAGTCCATGTGATGTTCCAACAGTACTAAGTCCGAAGAAGGATGGAGGCTGGAGAATGTGTACAGACTCCAGAGTGATTAACAAAATCACCATCAGGTACAGATTTCCACTGCCGAGAATGGATGATCTGATGGATTGCCTGAATGGGGCAAATTACTTTTCAAAGATTGATCTCAAGAGAGGATATCACCAGATCCGGATGAGAGAAGGAGATGAATGGAAGACGACATTCAAGACAAACAAGGGTTTGTACGAATGGCTAGTCATGCCATTTGGTTTGACAAACGCGCTGAGCACATTCATGAGGCTGATGAATGAAGTCCTGAGGGAATTCATTGGCAAATTTGTGGTCGTATATCTGGACGACATATTGATTTTCAGTAAAACCAAGGCTGAGCATTTAAGACATTTGGCCATTGTGATGAGAAGACTGCAGCAGGAGAAGCTATTGGTCAACATGAAGAAGTGTTGCTTCACGAAGAAAGAACTCATTTACTTGGGTTTTGTTATTTCGGCTAATGAGTTGAATATGGATCCTGAAAAGGTAGAAGTGATAAAGAATTGGCCATCATCGAGAAATGTTTTTGAGGTGAGGAGTTTCCATGGATTGGCTAGTTTCTACAGAAAATTCATTCGGAATTTCAGTGGAATTAGTGCAGCAATGATGGACACAGTGAAGAAGTGGCATAAAGTTTTTCATTGGACAACAGAGGCTGAGAAGAGCTTCAATATGTTGAAGCGAAAGATCACAGAGCAACCAATTCTGGTGTTTCCTGATTTCCAGAAGACATTTCAAGTGAAATGTGATGCAAGCGGATATGCCGTAGGAGGGGTCTTGAGTCAGGAGGATAGACCAGTTGCATATTTCAGAGAGAAGATGGATGACACAAAGCTGAAATACTCCACGTATGATAAAGAGTTTTATGCCATCATACAGGCACTAAAGAAGTGGAGGCATTACTTGATACCCAAAGAATTTGTATTGTACATCGATAATCATGCATTGCAGTTTGTGAGTCAACAGGATAAGTTGAACTAGAAGCATGCAAAATGGGTAGAGTACATGCAGAATTTCACATTTGTGATTAAACACATTTCAGGAACTGCTAACAAAGTAGCTGATGCTTTGAGCAGGAAATGTTTGTTGTTGCGGGAGTTTAGAGTCAAAACTTTGGGTTTTGATAATCTAAAGGACATGTATGTAGGTGATGCAGACTTCAGAGAAGCATACGAGGTAGCTGAGAATCCAGTTCTTAGGGATCAGACTCCGTGGATTGACTACATGATCCAGGATGGATTTCTATTAAGAGGCAATCAGTTGTGCATTCCGAATTGCTCCATGAGGGAGAATCTGGTGAAGGAGAAGCACAGTGGTGGTTTAGCAGGTCATTTTGGACATGATAAAACATTCGCAAAACTGAGCGAATCATATTTTTGGCCGGGCATGCGAGTATATGTCAAATGGTTTGTTGACAGATGCAGGATATGTCAACATTTGAAGGGCCGAAAGCAGAATGCTGGGTTATATCAGCCATTGCCCATACCCGAAAGGCCATGGGAAGCCATTAGCATGGATTTTGTTTTGGGTTTGCTGAGAACGTAGAGAGGTGTTGATTCCATCTTCGTGGTGGTGGAAAGGTTTTCAAAGATGGCACATTTTATCCCGTGTCAAAAGACCAACGATGCGATGCACATTGCAAATTTGTTTTTCAAAGAAATCATCAGATTGCATGGATTGCCGAGAAGCATAGTCTCAGATCGAGATACGAAATTCATAGGTCATTTTTGGAGGACGCTATGGAAAAAGCTAGGAACTAATCTGGCATTTAGTTCAGCTTATCATCTGAAGACGGATGGGCAAACAGAGGTGGTGAACAAAAGTCTGGGGGATCTATTGAGAAGCTTGGTGACAGAGCACCACAGCAGTTGGGACCAGATATTGCCACAGGCAGATTTCATGTACAACGATTCGATGAATCGGAGTACAGGAAAAAGTTCGTTCCATATTTTGTATGGAACACATCCAAGGGGAGTTTCTGAACTCAAGGAGTCAGAATAGACTGCAACTAGCAGCGCGAGCGCAGAGGAATTCACTGAGGCAATGCAGGAACTTCATAGTCAAGTGAAGCAGCGACTGATGGATGAAAATCAGGAGTATAAGCACAGAGCCGATTAGTGGAAGAGACAACTTCAGTTTGAAGTTGGCGATTTGGTTCTGGCACACTTAAGGAAGGAAAGGTTCCCAAGGGGAACATATAACAAGCTCAAGATGAAGAAGATTGGGCCGTGCAAAGTCCTGAAGAAATTAGGGGAGAATGCATATGAGCTTGAGTTGCCGGATGGCATCGGGATATCTCTGATTTTCTACATTTCGGATTTATACCCATACAGGGCTGATGAAGCAGAATCCAGAATTGAGGGACCAGTAATCCAGTGGCAGAAGCAGATGCCGGTAGCAGAAAAACCGCAGATGGAGTGCATACTGGACAAGCGAGTGGGAAAAAAGACCAGAAGAAAGTAGTATTTTGAATACCTGGTGAAATGGAAGAATCACCCAGTGGAAGATGCCAGCTGGGAGACTGAGGTAGTGATACAAAATAATGGATAGACTGTGCGGGAGCTCATGGACAGGAGCCCATGAAATCTTTCGAGCCGAGGAGTATGATGCAGGAGCATCCACAACACATCAAGCGAGCCAGCGCAGGAGGTAGAAAGAATAGCTGGATAGGCCAGCACACAAATTTTGAAATGCTTTGGAAAGTTGTTGCGCCGCCCTTTAAATGAAGGCATTCATAAGGAGCGCACTATGTGTATGTAAATGGACCTTGAGCCTTTACACTCATGTCCTTAGTAGATGAGAAGGCATTTAATAAGATTTAATACTGTTAGATAGGAATTAATTGTAGATTTGATAGTTGTAGAATTCAGGAGGGAAAACGGAATATAGGCGCCCTACTTTGTATCATTGTAATAGTAGTATTCATTCAGGAGCAAGAAGAGGAGAGCAAGAAGAGAACTTGTGAAGAACACCCATGTACAGATTGAATTAATAGAAGAAAGTCTTTGATTCACTTTCATGGTTTGTGTTGTTTCTCTGTGCCAATATTATGCTCATGAGTTCTTGTTTCCTTGCATGCATTTGCTTTGATATGCTGTGTGTGTGATTTCATAATTGAATTGAAATCTGTGAGAGAGAGGAGAATGAGTTTCAATTGTTTCTTTGTTTTAGCCAGGAGATGCCTGCATAGAGTGCAGTCGAATTCATCCGCATAGAGTGCGTTGATGAGGCTCAACAGTTAAGCTCTCATTCTCGTTCACCCTGAAGTTGATTTGGGTTGGTAGAGCCGAGCAGGAGAAGTGCAGGCTGAAATTGAAGTTTCAGTTGTAAGTCTGAACAGGGGGCTAAGGACTGCTGTAGCAGGAAGTGCACAGAGTCTGAAAAAAAAAAAATCAACACTTTGAGAGCTGTTGGAGGTCGAGCACGAGAATCGTGTCCAAAGTCTCTGAAGGAGTTAGAGTTGACAAATATCAGGAAGGATAGTTCCTTCGTGGATGCTGTGGGAACAGACCCAGGAGAGGCTCGAGTAGGACAGAGCTTTGGAGCAGGAGAAATCCTCAAGGAGGAGAATCAACGGTCAGGATTCGTAGGAGGGATTCGTGAAACCCCGCTGACCATTGGATCTTGGAGAAACTGCGCGAGGTTTAATCCTTTAGGCCCAGGAGGGAAGGACCAAAGTCCATCGGGGTTCATCCTTCGGCGTTTGATGAGGTGAGAGTTCATACTCGTTGAAATCGCGAGTAGCGATTTCCTGAAGTAATCGGAACCATTGATTTCCACGGGACAGGTGGCGCGAGATCCCTAGGAATCGGGGTTCGACATTCAGGGTTTTCCAAAACACAAGTATCGCGACCTTTGAAATCGCAATCCCGCGATTCCCGATATAGCAGAGAGAGAAGGTGACGTGGCAGGGAGGCAGCGCACGTGCCATTGGAGTTCGGGGTTCGGGGATTTGTGATGCAAGTGAATCATAACATTTCATGTGCCGAATTCCCGATAGGGGAATCCCCGATATACGAAAGCGTTGACCTTTGACCATCAGAGATCGGGGTTTGGAGTTTTGATTTGCACGAGAACTATACCCGTGATTTTCGCGATACCGCGAAACTCGATTTCCCGAGGAGGCCATCGGGAGATCAATAGAGTATCTTGTGAGTGACGAAAGGTCCCGATACGGGATTTGAAGAGTGATACAGCTCTTCGGGCCTAAGTTTGAAGAAGGTCCTTGTGAGAGTGATCATTCTCCAAGGAGTGGGGAAGGTTGTGTCACCTTATCCCTTAGTCATCAATTTGTTCCTAAGCAGTCGGTCAGGAGTCGAATCGATGGTCGTCACTTCAGTGTTTAAATACCTATAGATTCAAATTCCCTACTTTTTTGTGCATGGATGATGAGTGAAGGATAAATATTTCCCAACTGTTTATCCCTCACTTAGCTCTATGTTTGATTGATTCTTGGCTGAATGTTTAGTCTTGCGCCTTCTTGTGAATGAGTACCTCTGCGTTTTGATTGCTTAAACACCAAAAAACTTTGCATTTCCTTGAAATATTATCCCTTCATTTCTTGATTGATTACCTCTGCATTTCCTTGAAGGATCAACTATGTGTTTTCCTTTTTTGAGGGGTAAAATCTCAGCGTTGAATGGTAAACCCTCTGCATTTCTTTTAATGATGATCTCCTGCATTTTGGAAGGGGTAAATCTCTTCGTTTTAATGATTATGTTACAACGAATTTATTATCCATGATTGTCATTACATCTATTTTATTATCCATGATTGTGTTACAACGATTTGTTATCCAGGATTGTTAATACAATTATTTGTTATCCATGGTTGTGTTACCGCAATTTGTTATCCATGATTGTGATTACAACAATTTTGTTATCCATGTTGTTATTACAACTATTTTTCTTGGTGATAACACAACAATATTTATTGTATTACCCAACGCCTTGATTGGTATAATATCTGTGTTTTTTTTTATGCTATGTCTGCATTCCCTGGTAAGTTATTTGTGTTTTTCTTTAAATGATATATCACTGTGAATTTACCCTTATCACTGCAATATCACTGCGAATTTTATACCTACGATATCACTTTACTCAGTGATTTCGTGGCACATTACACAACAATACATTTACCCACGAATTTCATTGTTGATACCTGAGTTTTCAATGAACCCCTCTATGTTTTTGTGTATTTATTTCCCCCAGCGAATGGCATTTTAACCTTTGTTGACAATGATTTGAATATTTATTGAGGACTGCATTTTAACCTTTGTTGATAGCGATTTGAATATTTATTGACCACGTTTTAACCTTTTTTGACAACGATTTGAATATTTATTGAGGACTGTGTTTTAACCTTTGTTGACTGTGATTTGAATATTTATTGAGGACTGTGTTTTAACCTTTGTTGACTGTGATTTGAATATTTATTGAGGTCTGTGTTTTATATGGAATGTGTGGATGCATTTTTAACCTTTTTTGACAACGATTTGAATATTTATTGAGGACTATGTTTTAACCTTTGTTGACTGTGATTTGAATATTTATTGAGGACTGTGTTTTATATGGAATGTGTGACTGCGTTTTTAACCTTCGCTGACAACAATTTGAATATTGATTGATGATTATATTTTAACCTTTGTTGACTGTGATTTGAATATTTATTGAGGACTGTGTTTTATATGGAATGTGTGACTGCCTTTTTAACCTTTGTTGACAATGAATTGAATGATAATGGTACGTGTAATTTCTGTATATAGATGGTTGAGCGTGCCTGTGAATTCAATATATTTGATAGAAATTTTATTTACATTTGTATGGAAACAATCTGTCCATAGCTTTATCAAAAGTATTACCATTAGATTTATAAACAGACCTTAATAGACAGTGATGTTAGTCAGGTGATTATTATTACACTGATAATTATTACAGTGATTATGACAATGATTTTTATGACAACGATTTGAGTATTTATTAACAATGTTTTTATATGTAACGGTGACTGTGAATTGATTGTTTATTGACATCAAATTTATATGTAATGTGTGGCTGTGATTTGAGTATTTATTGACAACAGTTTTATATGTAATGGTGACTTCGAATTGAATGTTTATTGACAACAATTTTATATGTAATGTGTGGCTGCGATTTGAATATTTATGAACATTGATTTTATATGGAATGTGTGACTGCGGTTTGAATATTTATTGACAATGAATTTATATGTAATTTGTGGCTGTGATTGAATAATTATTGACAATGATTTTATATATTAAATGACAACAATATCATATATTAATTCTTCTATATAATATATTTAATAGACCGCAATATAATCTAGACAACCTTTATTGATAGATAGAAATATCTATTAGACAACGATATCAATGCTAGATGACTATCTATTAATAGACAGAGATTTTACAGTTAGACTGTGTTACCATTGTTAGACATAGATATATTTTTAGACATCAATGTGGATTGTTGACAATGAACTTTTACGGACAACAATATTAAGGTTAGATAGCACTTTCTTTGTAGATACCAAAAGGGAATAATCCATAGATGGCTAATTGCATCCTTTAATTGATGTATTTTTTCCTTAGATTTTTTTGCACCAAGAATTTAACGTGATGTATGATTGTACTATAGTTAGTTCTCTCCTGCATCTTGTCGACTTGTTACTTGGGTGCATGGGTATAATCTTCGTGTATTTTGACAGATAATTCGGTCTCCTAGCGCGTTGGATTTATCCTTGGGTTATGGTCTAGATATGTTATGTTGTGCCTCGGTTACTGTCTCACCTATCACCTTGTGACA
>WSFP011572285.1:0-10724 GCA_009831015.1 Picea engelmannii
TCTGGTCAGATTACAGTTAAAAATGTATACACCGCTCTTTCTTCAAACCTATGGAAAAACAAAATAGGTGGCTGGAGGAAAAAACTATGGAGTTGGGATTGTCCCCAAAATATCAAGATATTAGCCTGGCTAGTGATTGAAGATGAAATTCTTACTTGGAAAAAATTACAAAAAAGAGGATGGTTGGGGACAAGAATCTACCACCTTTGCAAAGGTAAGCAGGAATTAGGAAAATGCCTCTTTGTTTACTGTCCATTTTCTATATCAGTTTGGGAAAGGAGCAAAAGGGCCCTCAAGTTCTCTATAGGATGGATTGGCCCAATAATGAAGGAGTGCTATGAAAACTGGGCTCTTCAGAATCACAACTTCCCAACACTGCCAGCGTTTATTTGTTGGTTTATTTGGCTTGAACAAAACTTGGCTATCTTTGAGTCAAGGACTCCCTCTATTCAGAAGATAACTTATCTCTCTTTAGGTGCGGTGGGCAGTCACATGACAAAGGAAAAAGTATATACTACTAGATGCTCAGTCGTTGCAATTCCTAAAGATAAAATCATCGGGTGGTTTGACGAGGCAACTAAGAGGAATGGAGATCTAAGTGGCGCTAGAGGAGTCATTAAAATCAACGATCACACAATTTATAAATGGAATCTAACTTGTGGAAGAGGAACTAATACAAGAGCATAACTTATGGGAGTTTGGGATTCTCTAACCCTGGCACAGAGACTTTCTATTTCAGATATTCATGTTTTAGGGGATTAAAAAATAGTCATTGACTGACTTAATAGGAAAGGCACTCTTCAGGTTGTTACTATAGATTGTTGGAAGGACATGACTAATGAGATCACTAAGTATTTCATGAATATTTATTTTGCTCATGTATACAAAGAAGATAATCAAGAGGCAAACAACTTATCAAAACTTGCCCTCACAATGTGTCCAGGGAATATAGCATATAATCAATGGGAAGGAGGCCATGAGGGCCCAAAACTCTTTTTAAAGATGTACTAGTAGTTTTCTGGGGAGCTTATATATGTTGGTTTCTTGCAAAGATGGGTGGTCCCATTTTTTCAGCCTACATCTATGTATGAAAGTTATAAACTTTTTGAAAAGTGTCTTTTTTGGTCCATAAGGATAAGATGTCAGTATTGTAAGGAAATTGAAAAATTTCCATCTAGTTATGTCAGTGGATCGGACCATGGAACTCAAGGAGCCCTTGATGTAATGTTTTGTCATGTGAACAAATTATATTAATATAAATATAATGTGCAATTTTCAGTGGAAAAAAAACAAAAGGGTGAAAGGAAAATTAAGGTTTTTATGAGACATCACACTTCACGTCATATTTGTGAAGCATTTGATAAAGAAGAAAATAACACGTTCAAAGTTATTTCTCCATCGACTTTGACGCGAGAGCACGTGATATGCACAAGGAAAGCAAACCGAAGTATACAAAATTCCAAATGCCGCAATCATTGTCACTTCTATCTATCTCGTTTATGATTGTATTTCAAATCATCAATGTTAAAAAATCATTGGAGGAAATTATTCTGTCTCTGGAAGAATCCAGAGATATCACACACACTATTGATGTATGCCACAACTACTAAGAAATTAAATAAACCCTAATTGCTAATGGTTGAAACCGCTATCAAACATTATAAAGCAAATAACACACAATCATTCAAAGGAGAGGGAATTTTTTTTTAGACGAGGTATGCAAGGAGTATTGTGAGGTTTTTTTCTTTCACTTTATCATTCACCCTCCATTCTTTTCAGTAGGGATTTGATGAAGTTGTTGGCAACATGGATGCCTTGCAAAGTAGCGGAAGAGATGACGCGAGGATGAATCTTTCCTGGTGCTCATGAGGTGAATGGTTTACTTATCAAGTTCGTTGTATTTTAAGTCTGATTTTCTCTGTACTAATCAGTTTTTGATATGCATATTTTCACCTTGTGCCATCACCACCATTGCTTTATTCCATTTCTGGCACAACTTTCTCTTTTTTTCTTTCGTTCTTTGTTATTCTATTGTAATGAGGTTGATACCATCTAGAATAGCTAAAGACTAGAACTCTGATCCAAGTCTACGCAAGAACTTGAAAACTTCATAAAATTTATAACAATGTATGAAATTATCTACTTCAATAAAGATCAAACTTCTTTGGCTCTTAATATACATATTTTGGTTTTTATTTATTTTTTATCTCTTTTGATATAATATTTAAAAAATACAAAACATTTTTTTTTAAATTTTTGTTTATTCTTTATAATAATTTCACATACATATCATCTTTTCTTCTTTATTTAGTTTTACTTTGGTTAACTACACCATTTAAAAAAGAAAACTTATTCATTTATTTCCCTTTTTTAATACTTTTAGTCCTTTAATTTATTTATTTCCCTTTATTTAATACTTTTAGTTTTTTTGGGTACATACTAACTACTTAGTTTTAAGTTTGTTTACTTTTCTTTAAAAGTTTTAATTTTTTATTCACAATTATCTTTATTTTATTCATTTTCTTTTAAGTGTTTCACTTTATTTTTATTAATTTATTAATTCATATTTTATATAAAAAGTATAAATATTAAAAAAATTGAAATTATAACACATACACAAATTTAATAAATGAAAAAATCATGTAATAAACATTTCAAGGTTTTCGTTTAAGTTAGAGTTTAGTTAGTTTAATTTTCATTCAAGTTTTTTTTTTCATACTAACTTTTTTTAATTACTTTTCATTTAAAAAGATAAAATACAAAAATGTTATAAGTTATAAAATACAATAAAAATTGAATATCGCAAAATGATAAATACAAGATTTATGCTTAAACTTCTATATTGTTAGGGTTTAATGCGCATTATGTTTAGACTATAAAATATGGTATCTCTTCTTGGTTTAGTCGACCAAAAGGTTCAAAATGTTGGTGTTGAGAACTTCCTAGTTCTTCAACAATCTTTATAGCCACTTGAAATGGTCTAAGACAAAGCAATTCAAATTTTGTGCATTTTTCTTTTGACTAGTACATTTTTCCCACTTTAAGACAAGATCAACGAACCAAAAGTCTTTACTACTAGATGCACACTTAAACAAATGCCTACCAATCCTTTGGCAAGATGAAAACTTATTATGATCCTTTTTTCTCCTCTCCTCTAACTTGAGCACATGCCAATTTAACTTTGCATCTCGAAGGAGTGGTCACCACTCATTGCTTGAAATAATTACCCAGAGGGTAAGATTGTTTTTTTCCATATATAAGCAAGTATGATGATGTTATCTTCCTATTTTCACACCTACGTAACTATGATTGAATCCATGTTGCAAATAGTATTTCAAATCATGGCACCACAAATCCTTCTATCAACATGATATAGAGGACATATGATGGATACATTAATACCTCATTTCAAGAACTTACTTCTTTAGCATCGATTTGATCTTTCCCTTTAGTTGCTCATCTTCATAAACCTTGTTCAGGAAAAATGGTTGTAGTTTTAACATCAATATTATACTCCTAGATGGCACCAATTTCCTTTCCTTTCACCAAGTTCTAGATAAATGAAAATATACTTAACAACTATATATGGAACAATCACTTCTATATGGATTTTCAATATGTAAGGATTGAACTACTTAACCACTTTTCCCATGGGAAAGTCTTCTTTCTCAATTTCCAAATAATTAATTTAAAAATATTGAAGATTCATGCTCATAAATGATATTGAAAACTCATTTTGTTCACTATCTTTTTGAGTGTTCACCATATTTTTGAGTGGGCATAGAAGCAAGGGAATGATCAAATGTAAATGTGTACTAATAGATTTTTTTTTACCAAAGTCTAAACTACTTAAGGATCACTTGATTCTATGATCAGATACAAATGTGTACTAATATATTTTTTTTTACCAAAGTCTAAAATACTTAAGGATGGAGTATAATCCATGGTTCACTTGATTCTGTCAAATGCCTCTCTCTCAACCTTAGTTTAGTGAAAGACTACATGATTTTAATGAACTTTTGTAAGGGTTCCGATGATGGAGGAACCTTTCATAGCTTCCACTAAAAGGGATTAATTCTTGACTTGAGAGGTATTCATGTTGTATAAACCATGTATCTTATACCTTGAAGTTCCAATACATCCTAGGGAATATAAATTTGAATTGATTGATTGCTTTTACGTAAGTCCTTCCATCTTTGAAATATAATAACCCAAATTTGTAGTCTTAGGATTGCTTCAATATCAAGATTACACTATGTGGAGGAGTTATTTGCTTTCATATTAAATGATTTCTCAAAAATAAGATATTTTCTCTGAAGCATAACTTTCATGTGCATCTTAATTTATCTTTACAACAATGAACCAAGTTATGTATTCATCTAAATATCTCAAACTCAAATTTATTATCTTAGGATTGCTTCAATATCAAGATTACAATGTGTGGAGGAGTTATTTTCTTTCATATTATAGAAATGAAGATATTTTCTATTAAGCATAACTTTTATGTGCATCTTAATTTATCTTTCCAACAATGAACCAAGTTATGTATTCATCTAAACATCTCATATGTTGTTTGTCACTAGTGACCACAAAGTATGTCTTTATTTATCTAAAAATGTTATCATCCATTAATCTTTGTTTCTCTAGTTAAAAGGACCTAAAATGTTTTTAGATAACCATTTATACATCAAAATTCCTTCAATGCGGCTTGCATGAAATGCAACAGTTTTTTTTCAAAAGAAAATCTGCTCTTATATATATATATATATATATATATATATATATATATATATAAAGTCTCTTACAGTACAATATTTCATCACAATGATTACAATCATCCCAAAACAAAATTCAGATTAGAGGTAAGTACAATGGAGTATCAACAATACACTGCAACTCCTCCCAGGCGAAAATGGCACAAGAAGACATATCTGCAGAAGACTTCAAACACTTCTAGCATAGTACAAAGGTCCAAAAAATACAACACTCCTAAGATTCGAATACCAACAAAAAACTAAAACTGCAGAGCATAAATTACAAAAATGCGTCAATAAAGATTTAGGAACAAATTTGGACCCACAAGCCCATCCTCCATCTGTAAATATGTTATTCTACCTTCTGGATGTTTGAGAGCTTGTTTGGATAGCTCATCTGCCTCCTGGTTAAAAGCTCTATAAGTATGTGAGAAATCTAAGGCCAAGAATTACAGAATGAGAGCCTTGATCCGATCTTTCCAAAACGCCAAACCCAAGACCTAGAGGTCACATTTTCAATTCAACTAATTTATTATAATCTTCGAGTCACCGACCACATGAAAATCATAGGTATGAAAGCAAATAACCAAGGATAACAATGGCCACACTCCCAAAAGTTCTTCTCTGGTGTTTGTGCCAGGTCCACAGTTCAACATCCACTTGTACTTTGTATGGTTGTTTACCTTGATAACTCCCCCTGCTCTGCAAATCTGTCCTCCTCTTTGTGCAACCCCATCAAACCAACCTAATGGTCTTCCGTTTTTTAACAAAGGAGGATTTTTGGATTTAATAGAAGGTTGCTTTATCTCCTTTGTTCTCCCTAACCAACCCATGATCGTGTGGATCACCGAGGCTGTTGAAGCCCGATCTTCCTCAAATAATGGAGAGTTTCTTTCCAACCAGATTTTCCAGCAAACAATGGAGGGAATCATGTGACAAAGTTGATGCCTAAGACACCAATATTTAAAAATATTTTGCAAATTCAAACCATACCAACCAAAGTTTAACTTGTGTGCTGCCAGCGTCTCTGTCCATACATGTTGAGAAAATCTGCATTCCATCATCAAGTGAAGGGTCGATTCAGAATCTTGATGACAAAGAACACAAATTCTTGAACCCTGACACCCTCTTCTTTGCAGGTTCTCCCATGTGAGGATCCTGTTATCCATCATAAGCCAAGTGAAGAGTTTGAGCTTTAGAGCCAAGTCTCACTTCCATAAAGAGTTGTGCCACCATTTTTCACAATGAGTCCAAATCTTCAATGCTATGGAATCATAGGCATTTTTTGTTGTGATGATACCCGAGGAATTACTCCCAGTCCAAACTAACTCATCTAGAGAATTTGACAAAAAAATACCTGCATGATCCAGGGCTTTGCAGAAACGATCCCATTCTGATGCCTTTGAACCAACCAAGTCCATCTCCATTGTTGATTTCCAATGTGCCATGACAATGCCTTGCTTGCCCAAGTCTACCATTCGATAAAGAAAGTGGAAGCCCCTCATCTTGAGAGTGTATATGAGATCGCAAGATAAATAAGACCTCTTACCCAACCCACGAATTGAGTCTTCTCCAAGTCAAATGGTCATGCCAGATCTTGGCTTCCAAGCAATCCAATGTTCCACCACATGAAAATATTTGAGTAGACATATCCAGGTGTTGGAGACTTTGTGAGAACTCACAGAGGGTCTTCTGAGCCAAGACACCACCGAGGAGGAAGAAATATACTTGTCCATTATCACCCTATGCCATAATCCATCCTTCATTAGACAACACCATAGAGTGTTGGAAACCAATGCTCTATTGAACCAAATCATGAGATTAAAACCCCAACCACCGTAAGATTTTAGCTTTGCAAGATCCTCCCATTTACAAATATGAACTCATTCAGAAACCCCACAACCCGACCAAAAAAATCTAAACAACAATTGTCTAATCCTGGATAGAAAAAAATTAGGAATATTTGCAACCTCCAGCCAGAACACCAATAAAATCTCTAAAACCACTTTGACAAGAACATACCTCCCACCTAAAGACAACCAACGATGACACCAAATCCTGATCCTTCTTTCATTTTTTTGTAAAATCCATCTCCAGTCCTCTACACGATAATTTGCAGGCTTGAGGTAAAAGCCAAGGTAATGAAAACCTGCATCCAAGTCAACAAATTTAAAGGGAAAATAGCCTTGTAAACGTCCAGTTCATAATCCTCAAGACCAGAATAATGTAAGGAATATTTGAGGGGATTTATAACTAGACTCGATGCTCTACAAAATAATGACAGAATGGATTCTATCTCCTCCTAGTCGGAAACCAATGCTTTGGTCATGATTAATACATCATCCACAAACAATAAGAGAATTATCTTAAGGAGTCTTGAGGTATCAACCCCCTAGATTTTACCATATGCTTGCACCTGCTTGAGAATTAAACTGAGATCCTCCATAACCAATATAAAAAGTAAATGTGATAAAGGGAAAGCTTGTCTTAGCCCGCGACCACTTTTGAAAAAAGAGGTAGGCCCACCATTAACCAGGATCACAAAAGATGATGTATTTACATAACTTATGATCTAGTTAGTTAGCATTAGTCCAATACCAGTCTTTAGTAGGACCATCTTGAGGAAATCCCAATTAACACAATCATAATGCTTTTGGAGATCCAGTTTTAATACCAAGGCTTTCAATTTTTTGGATTTAATGCCGTGTAAACATTCTTGTGATACTCCTATCGCATCCAAAATCCACCTTCCCTTTAAGAAACCAAACTAATCCAATGATAAAGACTTAGATAGATACGACTTCAATTTGATCGCTATGATCTTTGCAATGATTTTATATGCAAGATTGTAATGGAAATAGGCCTAAAGTCCCCAAGTATAGAAGGCTTATCCACCTTAGGAGTAAGAGCTATGAAATGCAACAATTGCAAATGCATCCACAATCATGATTTATCTAAGAGGAATGGAATTAATATTAAATGCTTGAAATTTTGAAGACAAATTTTGTACCTCTTCATTGTGATATTCAAGTGAGAAAATAATAGTAAACTAAATTTCTTCCTTTCCTCACGATGATGTTTGACTCACCAAATACTATTAACATTTAATATTCAAATCGAAGGCCTCCTTGAGCCTAACATCCAAAGTCTCATACTCCACACAATATAGTTGGTTTATTCAAACTCTAATTTGCAAGAAATTGATGCACAACTATCTCTTGGATCAACAAATAAGCAATTAACACCCATGCCTTCCTGCACTTTAAAACCATCATAAAACAAATACTAAATGTTAGTGGCATGTGTCTCTTTTATTTTTTGTAACATAGTTAAATTGTAATATATATTTAGTAAGAAAATCGTAAATCAAAACAAAGGTAGAACTTAAATCAAGAAAATAAATCAAAGGATTGAAAATGATGAAACTTAATATATACAAGCTAGCTACTTAAAGGAAAAACTTATTGAAATACAACAAGGTTTCTTGAAACAATCGAAACTAGAAAACTAAATTAAGACATGGGAATTACACTATGAAGTTAATAAAATAAAAATATTTCTACCCTAACTATTATATTGGCAAGTCCAAAATCATGTATAATCATAATGCCAATGAGTAGTTATCAAAGGAAATTTCTACTTCCATGATTTTTAGTGTTTATTGTAGGTGTGTGAGACCATATATTATGAAATATGGCATTGAAAAGATTAAAGCATTGTAAATTTAATTCTCGTCAAGAAGTACTAAATTATAAGAACTAAAATCCTATGTTCTGTTATTGAGTCTTCCGACATTTCAAGCCTCTTATACAAGGCCCATCCTTAGGGAGTTGCCATCAACAAAAATTGCTTGAGAAGTTCAAACAATAGAAGATCAAACCTATGGTATAAATATTCTAATTGTTTGATTTTCTAATCATTTGTTCAAAGTTCAACGACTAACCATCGGTTGGATTTTGAAGGCCCGATCCCAAGACTAGTCAAAAGGATGATTGAAAAGGTCAACAATTAAAACTATAAATAACAATGATAATAAATAATTTCAGGTGTTATTTTTCGTATGAGAGGCCTCCAAGAATTGCTAAGTTTCCATATGTCATCTATATTTATGGCATTTTTGAGTTTTTCAATTTCGACTACCTCTCTGGATCTTTAAATACTTGGTTAAGTTTTAAGCATGTGTTCAATTACCAATTAGGCATTAAGGAAATAAGAAGAACTTAATGAGAGATTATAACATCCATCATAAAGAAATGCAGATAAGAATATAAGCACAAAGAACAACAAACCATAACAACTAAGTTGTTAACGAAGTTCGACAAGATTGCCTGTGTCTCCGGGCCTTTGTCTCAGTGGGTGAGGACTTCTTATTTCTCTTCAATGCTTAAAAAGCACATCGGAAATGTATCAAAAGGATTACAAACTAGTCTTTCTATGTTCTGCTCGACCTAAAAAATCCAACACAACTGACGACACTGAAAAAGTTTGAGCGTAGCTCCCAGAATTGGCCTCCAAAGTTCGCTTCCTCAATGGCTTCCTTGCATAAAAATGGCGTCAAGATTCACAAACTCATCATCATTTTTTCAATCTGAACCTCCTGGTATTTCAAAAACTCTGATTTATATAGGATTTGAGTTGGTGATCCTATCCCAACTTCCTCCCAAGATCTGGCCTCAAATCAAGCTCTAGATCCCCCCAAAATGGACAAAATCCTCTAAAGTCAGCATAAAATCCACAAAAATCATACAATATAGTTCAAAAACCCACAAATAGGAAAAAATGCGCCCAACCCCCTAAGTCTCCAGGCTCCAGGTCACATGGGACGCCATATGTCCACACGCTAAGCGCTTTCCTTGATCCTCGGCCCCCGTTCCGGTCGTATGCATGGCCATGTGGCCTAACCTTAACCCTTGCGCCCCCACCCTTGGCTCCCAATCCATAGCTCTAGTCACATGGGGTGCCATGGGGCCCTGCGATGGCCCCCTTCGAGTGGGGCTTAGCCCCAAAAACCACTCCAACTGCATTTTAAATTTAAATTCTGCCATGTGTATAACTACGAACCAAACATGCCCATGTGGCTAATGCATGGTGTTTATTCCATTGACCATGCCCAGAGGTCGGGGGTTCGAGTCCCCCGGAGGTGGAACAATGTTTTACCCAACCAATATTGGCAAAATCCGGGGTGCCACATGGCACCCTTTGATTGGCCCACGTGTCACCCTATGGTTGGCCTATACGGTACAATCAACATATAGTCAACAACCCATTCAACATGCACAATCAACTGCCACATCACTACCATACAACCACATGTCATGACACGTTAACATCCATACTGCCAAGTCACCTTCCTATCCAACAACCACGTCAACATCCGTACTGCCCAGTCACCCTGCCACGTTTGCATCAATACAAACAACTGTCATCCGTACTGCCATGTGTCAGCCTATCATTGGGCCATGTCACGTACGAATTTCCATGTGTCACGTCCATACAATGCCACGTGTCATTTTCGTACTGGTCCAACTTGTTGATTAAGGTTGGTTGTCATTGATGTCAACCCTTGAAGAAAGCCCTGTAGCACAAAGGTTTGGGTAATGGACCCAATATTGTTTGATGTAAATATGACTCATTATTTTTTTTTCATGGTTGATAAGAAGTAAATATGGATGAACTCCAAAGTGGTCCCCTTATGGTGAAATCCCTCACGGGAAGACGCTTTGTGGAGTAAGAGAACCCATGCTTAATTGTGGAATAACGAGATGAAGGAAAGTAAATTTTCCAGGGAAAATATCCTAGATGGATAGTGCTTGTCATGTCATTTCCGATGGTATGTGGAACATCACATAATTCCTCACGGTTAGAGAGTTATGGCCATGAGAAGTTGGAGACCCCAGGTTTGGGTAATGGACCCAAGTTTGTTTGATGAGTAACGATATGATTTATGATATATTTTCAGATAATACTATT
>WSFP011572288.1:0-10723 GCA_009831015.1 Picea engelmannii
TAAAACAAATTCAAATTTATATAAAACATATATGTTTTATGATGATGATGATGATGATGATGATGATGATGATGATGATGATGATGATGATGATGATTAACGTCCACTAAGACTTAATTGGTCTATCAGACCTTAAGAGGGTAAGCGATTACTTGTAATTTTTTAGAATTTTATTTCTGTGCTCGAAAAGCATTAAGAGAAGCTTTCCAAGATCACCATACTTTTGTTGAGTTAAGATGTTAGGAAGGTTGGTAGTGTGATAAATATTTTGAAAATGAGATCTAATATGGGTATAGGTTGGACAATCTAAGAGAAAGTGTTTTTCATCTTCAACCTTCTCAGTGTCACAAATGTGACAGACTCTTTCATCCCATGGTGTTTTAGGAATTGACCATTGCCCAGTTTTACTATGGAGCTCGTGAGAATATAAAACATAAATATTTTTATGTTTTATATAAATTTGAATTTTTTTTAGATATATTTATGAATTTTTTTTTATTTTTTTAAGGAGTTTTAATTTAGTTTTGTCAAATATTTTTTTATTTTAGATGTTTTTTTTTTATTATTAAAGTTTGAAGGCATTTTTTGTTTTTTTTTAAACCAAAAAAACCTTCTTTTTTTTTAATTATTGTTTTCCAGTGAAATTTTAAATTTTTTTCATTTCTTTTTAGTTTTTCTTTGGTTTTCACCATTTTGTTACGTTTTGTTGTTTTTTTTTTAAATTTGGATTTTGAATATATTTTTTTAAATGTGTTTTGTCTTCATTAAATAAAATATATTTGTCAAGATTTTCTCTTTTCCCTTTATTTATTTTTTAATGTAAATTTAAGAAAAAAAAAGTTAGTGAGTCAATTTTGAAGTGACCATTTAAGATCCAATTTTGGGGTTTTTGTTTGTGTGGAGATTTGTTGTCAAGGCCACAGTTTGAATTTGGTCGTAATTAGCTGTAATTTTAACGTTTAGAAAAAAACATTTTTCTTTAGGTAGCGTCATGCTTTTATTTAGGTGTTGATTTTAAGGTTTTTCTAAGCAACTATTTTATGTTTTAAGGCCGCCATGCTTGAAAAAAGTTGTAATTTTGACCCCGTCAGAAAAATTGGTGCTATCGGTAGCACCATGTTTTGATTTGGGGGTTGATTTTAGAGTTTTTTTGAGCAACCATTTTATCCTTTAAGCCCATGCTTGAAAAAATTTGTAATTTTAACCCGGTTACAAAAAATGGTGCTACCAGTAGCACCACTTTTTGATTTGGGGGTTGATTTTAAAGTTTGTTTGAGAATCCATTTGATCCTTTAAGCCCATGCTTGAAAAAGTTGTAATTTTGACCCGATTACAAAAAATGGTGCTACCGGTAGCACCACCTTTTGATTTGGGGGTTGATTTTCATGTTTTTTATGCAAAAATATGGGTTTTAAGGGCTAGAGTTCTCGTTTTGAGGTCACAGTTCTCATTAAGTTGGTAACTATGTTGTATCTGCTTTGGGTTCTCTAATTAATATACTTGGCCTATTTCCTTCAAGTATGTGTACTTTTGTATCTACTTGTTTATTGTTGTTCAATCTTCATAGACAGATCTATTTGGTTAATCATGTAGAGTAGAAGACATGTATCTTTGTTGTTCTTTGCAGGATTTGATATGACTTAAGGAGCTTCCAAATCAAGCCTGCAAATTGGAGCACAAGGGACAGTTGCCGGAATAAGGTATGTCACACTTTTCTTCTTCTCATTCGATTAGCTAAATTAGATTTAAAAGGAATATAGCACCACTTGTACTTTCCTGTCTTGGTAATAGGGGTCTAGGAATCTAAGGGATGTTTCACCTATCCATAGGGGAAACATTCTCTAACACGAGGTTGGTTTCATTTTTAAACAAGCTTGAAAAATAGAATCAAACTGTACTCAGAGTTGGTTTCATTTTTAAACGAGCTTGAAACTGAGAATGGAACTTTGCTTGACACTTCATTTTTTAATGAGCTTGAAACAAAAAAATGAAATATTCTCAGGGTTGGTTTCATTTTTACAGGAGATTAAAACTGAAAATGAAATTGTGCTTGAGGTGATACCCATTGACGTTTTTTTTCCCAACATAATTTCCAGAGGTTGGTACTTTCCCCCAGTATAAGCTAGTGTCTTAACTCCAACATGATGTCCAGTAGATGGATGCATGCCCCCCAAGATTCGTTTCATCTACCAACTCTTATTCTACATCCAATTAAACTCCTCTCTACTAATATGAAAAGGTTCACTAGAGAGGGAGGACAAAACATGATCAACTAACACAGGTGGAAGAAATGAAGGTTCAGGTACTAGATCTAGTGAAAGATCAAGTAGATGGGAGTATGTTTCATTTTTTAATGATATTGACATAGAAGGTGAACTATGATCATGGTTATCTGTCTCTTTTTTAAACAAGCTTGACACAGAAAGCGAACTATGCTCATGGTTATTTGTTATTTTTTAACGAGCTTGACACATAAATCAATCTATTCTCATGGTTATTTGTTTCATTTTTTAACGAGCTTGACATATAAAGCGAAATAAGCTCATTAACCTTGAACATGGCTTCCAAGAGGTCTTCATTAGACATAAGAATAATTTTATGGAAGGAATACATGTCAAGAGAATCACTATTATCAACAGAGGGGAAAAATCTCCAATTTCCCTAGCGAGGGAGTTACCATGTCAACTATTGAAACTAAATCCAAAGAAGATGATCATGCAACAAGAGGCTCCTTCTCATTATAAATTGAAGGCATGGGAGATAATGCCACATAATTGACCCATGGTGGGGGAGAAACCACTTGAATGTAAGGAACACTTAGGGAATTCAGATGGTCAACAATCATGCAATGATCAGGACTAACAAATGAAAGCTGATCAATGGTCACCATGCTCCCATCATGGGGAAAATGAATCACTTGAAAGAGTGTGGAAACTACAACTTTCATATCATAGACATAGTCCTACCCAAGGGGAAAATTAAAATCCAAGGGGCCTTGGATTACCATGATGTCAATACAGACAATTTTCCCTCCTAAGTTGATGGGCATCTAAGGAAGGATCCCTAAAGGTTCACTATGTCTTCTATTAAAATCCAACAGATGATTAGTGGGTGGCACAAGCTCAGGAGAACCTAAATCTTGCCAATTAGTTGAGGATAATATACTAACAGAGGCCTATTCATATACGATAGTGTGAAATATTCACTTATCAACAACTTGCACAATTATTTGGAAATGGATACTTGAAGGAAGACGAGGTTCTTCTAGACTATTCCAATCAAAGGAAGTGACTTAGTACTTGGAGGGGGTTCCGTTGAAATGGACGGGATGTCCCCTTGTCCAAAACAATTTGAAATGACAAAGAAAACATCAATGGCATTCAATTCACTCTCCAAGGGAAGAGTGGGGTCAACCGAAGATTGAATCATATTGACCACTTCATCAACCATAGGTTGGGTAGGGGAAACAATTGAAGGTTGTTGCTGGGAAACAACACTGTCTTCCAACAATGCGAAACCTCCTCTATATGAGGACAATGTAAGTACAATGAATTCCCTTGCATAACTTACAAGAAAACTTTACTTTACATTTTTTACCCCCAACCTTATTATCATTGGTCGACAGACCATCACTAGCATGACCTGCAGAGGCCGGTGAAACAAGTTGTTGGGAACCCTAAGACCACACTTCTAAAACCTTCGAAATATCAGGGAAATGTTAAGAAGGTGGTCACCCTTACAAATTCTGCAATGGAACTTGGTTTGTGACCTATGGTCTTAGGATTCTTAACATTATCAACACTCCCAACATGATTAATAATGGTTGGTTGATTTCCCCTTTGCTTATTTTTCTTCACCGTGTTCTTCCTTTTCTTGTCCTTCTTAGCCTCCTGGTTACTAGCATCACATATTTCAGTAGGCATGGATGGAGAAAGGGAAGAATACCCAACATGAAAAGAAGGAAAAGGGTCAACATTAGGTTGAGGTGGATGGATTACATTCAAGGCACCAGGAGCATTTGTCATCACTGGAGTGGAAAACAACCATACCGATAACCCTATAGTGAATCCAAGAAAACTCAATATAGCAATGTAAGGAGGACCAATATTTCCAAAACAAGGAATGGAATGCAATCTTTAGTTTCGATGAAGCCTATATACAGAAAGGAGCAAGAGGTGTCAAGCAAAGAAACAAGCTTAACATTCAATGCAAGAAACATGAACTACTCTTTGAATGCAATTTTTTTTTGATATATGAGTCAAATAAACTGTAGGATACACGATTCTTGGATTTTTTTTTAAATGCAATTTCTTTCTCTTTAAAATGAAATCTCAAACATGCACCACCCACTAACTAGAATGCAATTACTTTTTGGTTTTCCAATAAATGCAATAATTTTTTTTAATGCAACTTCTTTTGTTTTCTTTTTTTCAAATGAGATGAAAAGAACTAAATGAAAATGAAAAGGATAACACAATAAAATAATGCAAACCAAAAAATGCAATCAAGTAGGTCAACAAGAATCAAAAGAATTCAAATGAAATAAATATCTCAATACTTTCCACTCAAAATAAGAAACCAATTTTATAATAGGTCATAAACAAGCAATAACTCAAAATAAGAGTGCAATTTTCAATTCAAAAAAGAGAATTGAATGCAAATTAAAAATATTAGTTTCAAAACTTTGAAACAAATTTCAGAACATTAAAGATCAACAACAAGTGACATTCAAGCCAAAGATGCCAAAGACACAATCTAAGGATCATAGTTAACCCAATATAGTGATGTGCATTCAAACAAAATAAAAAATAAAAAAGTGACTCAAAGAGGATTAAGACAATGATGACCATTGGATCCTAAGCAATCAAAATCTCATACAGAAAGAACAGGCTCTAATGAGGAGGGCTGATACAAAAATCTGACAAACTAAAGGCAAAAAAATCTCCAAATTCACTCAAAACATGGACTATCTCTCTTGCAACTATGCAAACAGGGAAATGAAAAGGGACTAACACTCCCTAGGACACTATGGGGGGGAGATGATCAAGGTTTCATCACTCTATAATCCATTATAGGGGGTGATGAAGCTTGTAAAGTGGTTAAAAAACTCAAACTTTTCCTAGATCTGAGATAGGGTCATGTATTTGGCTTAGAGAGCTTCCTAATGATGATATGAGAAGGAGAGAGATAAAAGAATAAGTATCAAAACCAAAAATATCAAGTAACAAGAAAGACTCAAAAGACTAGAAAAAACCAAGGAAAGACTAAAGAGAACTTTCCCCAATGAAGTCACCAATTTTCCTTGTGGTAAAGTTCCCCTTACAGAAAGGTGAAACCCTCGTTGGATCAAGACCCCCCTTTGATCCAAGATAAAAGGAAAATAAATGGTGTACTACTTTCCTCCTAGACCTATTTCAACAATTAAAATGAGAAGGAAGAGATGGATGACTTACCTTTTTACGTCAATTGTCCTCGCTACTCCAACTTTTGATCATGATGTTCAAGCTCCTAGGCGCAATAAAATACCTACAAAGAACAAAGCGAAAATTCCTTCTTCCACACTATATTGTTAAGTGAAAATAGATATATCTATGATGAATTTTAACAACAATAGACATGCATACAATTGAATGCATAGGCATGAGAGGAATAGGCCAAGTTATGTATTAATGTAAATCCAACAAAATGGAAGCACTTACAATCTCAATTTCGACATTGCAGAATCTCCTCCAAGCTCTGCTTTCCAACTGCTTGGATCTCACACAACCATTAGTTTGATGTTCTCAATTATTCTCTTCTTGAATTTCTCGAGATCATAAGTATGATACTCTGAAATTATCTCTCCCCTCTTTCACTCAAGCATGGCCTTGATTATATAGGATTTGAGGTATCATAAACATAGGACATTTTTTAAGAGAGGATGTAGTCAAAAGAGGATTTGGCTCAACCAACAATATTTACCTTTCCTTGAAAAGGAGATAGCTCGAACCAATCCCTTAACCAACTACAAACTCCCGGAAACAACCTCACAAATAAAGGAAAAATGGTTGCAACAACTTCATCGCCCCCCATACTTTTGCATAGGGTGATGATCAATGGATCATCACTCCCTAATACACTCTAGGGGAGAAATGATCAAGGGATCATCACTCCTTATATATGGAAAGGAGGGATATGAAGCTCAAACAAGGCCAAAATATCAAGCAGAAAGGTAGTATTTTTACCTCTAACTGATAGGTTTCCTTTCCAAATTGTCTAGGAGTCATGACAAACACTTCTTCATGGTGATGAAGTCACGAAACTTAAGTACGACACTTACGACACTTGGTAAAGTGAAACATTTAGGTGTGACATTTGGTAGTGAGACACTTTGGCATGTAACAAACCCAACTTCATCTTTAGATACTTGGAATCATATTTATAATCCATATATCCCACAACAAATTCAATATCCTTCGACCCCATGGAAAATTCTTGGCCCACATCAGGTTCAATATGCCACACCTTGGATGCAATATCCGAATCAAACATTCCATGGTCTCCATGATGGTGATATTTTCCTTTCCAAGCTAGGAATATCCCCATACAAACTCAATTACCCATATAGCAGTAGTCATTTCCACTCCCCTTAAACGTATTACCAAGTAACCCACCATTACAACACCAACTGCCTATGCAACCTAACCTAAACCCAAATAACAAGGTAGTTCAACAAATTGAAAAACCTACCTTCCCTACATACCGCATCTCCCCTATTGCATGCAATGATGTACACTTAATATCGGGGAGAGTATTAAACCAACAAACATCACCTATTATCATTGAACATGTAGAAACAAATTCACCTAGAAAAAAAACCCCAATCTGTGAGCACTTGCAGAAACAACACACTGAAATAACTCATGTTGAAACTCTTGTTGCACAGGATGAAACTCAGGATGCCACTCCTATTATTAATGAAAGTCCTCCATACTCCAAAATATTAGTAGTAATTATAACTATCCCTCAACCTAAGTTCGACTTCATCGGAGAATTGAAAAACCTATGTGTCAAAATCCCATTGTTGCAAGTTATTAAAGATGCCCCAATTTACGCCAAAAAAGTGAGGGAATTGTGTGTCAAAAGGCTTGGTAGTAAACCCAGGGATCTGCTCACATTTTAGGTAGTAGGAAAACTATCAGAATTGATGTTAGGAAAAACCTTGTTTACTAAGTATGACAATCCTAGGAATCCAACAGTGACCATCCAGATAAGAAAAATGATCATTCCAAACACATTGGTCGATTTGGGAATTGCAAAAAATATCATGACCAAAGAAATGATAGAAATGTTAGGACTTACCATTATGAGACCCACCCCCACTGTGTTGGAACTCGTCAATCGGTGAAAAATATGATTACGAGGGGTTTTAGAAGACATTTTCATATCTTTAGACTCTTGGGAATACCCAACTAAATTCTTGGTGTTACAACCTAAAACCCCTCTAGGAGGACACCCTTTGATCCTAGGCATAACTTGGTTGGCTACGACTGATGCATTTATTAGTTGTAGGTCACAGTTTATGAAAATATCTAATGTAAAATCTACAAAAAACCTTGTCCTATACCCCCCTTCCAAACCGAGTATGGATCGTGAAATCCCCTTATGCACTAAATTTGAGATAGAAGAGGGAGGCGTCTAACCAATCCTCATGGTCGGTAAGGATATTTGTTTTAATAATGAGATAGAGGAAGATAATATTATCAACTTTATCAACAATCCCCCATCCGTTACTCATCCAACATTCCAACTCTTATATTCTATAAATTTGAATAAACCTGACCAAGAGATTCCTGTTGAGGATATCTCTTCAAAACTGATGCCTACAACATCAAGCGATAAAAATGTTTTTATTGAAATCGAGCCCCAAAAAACCTTAAATATTAATCCAAACTTATCTCCCTCACAAAAATAATGGTTGGTTCAGTTGTTGCGAGAAAACAAGGAGGCCTTTGCATGGGATTACATAGATATGAAGAGTATTCACCTTGATCTGTGTACCCACCACATCTATACAAAATAATGTTTTTGGCCTATTTGCCATCTGCAACCTAGAATGAACCCAGTCTTGAAATATATTGTAAAATAATAACTCCAAAAACTATTAAATGTTAACTTCATCTATCCAATCTCAGATAGTCAGTGGGTATCTCCATTGGTCATTATACCTAAGACAAACAGAAAATGGAGAATTTGCGTTAACTATAGAGAAATGAACAAAGCCACAAAAAAGGACCATTTTCCATTACCTTTTATTGACCAAGTCCTTGATACCCTCTCAGATAAGAAATTTTTTAATTTCTTGATGGGTTCAGTGGATACAATCAAATCCATATATCTCCTGAAGATGAAGACAAAGCTACCTTTACTTTCCCCATGGGTACCTTTGAATATTGAGTCCTTCCTTTCGTATTTTGTAACACACCCATTAATTTTTAGTAGGTTGTATTGAGAATATTTTTGGATATGGTTAATGACTCTCTTGATATTTACATGGATTATTTTACGCCACATGGTGATACATTTTACATGGCTCTGACTAACCTTGAAAAAGTGTTAAAACAATGCAAACAAACTCATCTCTCTTTAAGAATAGAAAAGTGCCATATGATGACGGATGAGGGAGTTGTACTTTACCATTATCTTTCTTCTTCTGGGATATATGTGGATCCAACCAAAATTGAGGTAATCTTAAAAATTCCTCCCCCAAAATAAATAAAAAAGAGGTGTGTATCCTTTTGGGAAAAGTTGTTTGTTATTGACGATTTATCGAAAATTATTCTAAGATCACATCTCCTTTATTCACATTATTTTTTGAAGGATACAAAATTTATATGGACTGACAAATTCCAAACTGATTTACAGATATGAAAAAACACTTATCCGAAGCCCCTATCTTACGAGGGCCTGATTGGAATTTTCCATTCCGTATTTCCACAGATGCGTTAGACACTGCTATCGGTATTGTACTAGGATAGCAGGAGGAGCAAAAACTATATGCCATCTATTACGTCAACAAGATTTTGATTCTTGGGGAGTTAAATTATATGATAACTAAAAAATAATTATGTGTTGTTTTATATGCTATTAACAAATTCCGTCATGATATTACGGGCTACCAAGTATTTGTACATGCAAATGACTTTGTTTTTAAACATCTAATGAATAAACCCGTCACCAATGGTAGAGTCACTAGGTGGTTACTTTTACTCAAGAATTTGAAATCACTATTATGGACAATTATGGAAAGGAAAATGTTGTTGCATAATTCCTTTCTAGGCTTATCAACAATGGTGATGATTCTAATGTTGAGGATTATTTTCCCAATGAACATTTTTTTGCAGTATCTACTCACACATTGTGGTATGCAAATATTGTTAATTATCTTTCTACAGGAAAGCTACCACACCACCTTTCTCCCAGAGAATGATGAAATATTATTCAAAAAAGTGCTTGATATTCTTGGGTAGGAGGTTGTCTCTTTTACATAGAGCTGGTTAATGAGATTCGACATTGCATAAGATAAGATGAGATCCACGAAATTTTGGAGGCTTTTCATGACAAGCCTTGTGGTGGAAAATTTGCTGATAAACTAACATGATACAAAGCACTTCACATGGGCTATTATTGTCCCACCTTGTTCCAAGACACCAAAAGGTATGTACATGGATGTGATAGTTGCCAACGATTGGGCCAACCCATTCGATCAGATGAATTTCCATTGAAATTTCAATTTGTTATCGAACCATTCGAGAAATAGGATCTTGATTTTGTGCGGCCTATCAACCCCTCATATTGTCAAAATTCCTACATCTTGGTTTGCATAGACTATGCTACCAAATGGGTCAAGACCAAGGCACTCACGGGGGCTACTGAGAAAGTTGTTGCTGAATTTATATTTGAAGACATATTTGTTCGCTTTGGTGTGCCAAAAAAAATAGTCACAGATGGGGGACCACAATTTACTTCCAAGTTGATCAAATAGCTCACTAAAAAGTAATATTCGTCACATGACTCCTTCAACTTACCATCCATAATCCAATGGATAAGTGGAAGGCACTAATGAAGTTATTGAAGGCATACTCATGAAAAATGTGCCTAGTCACCATCGTTATTGGGTTGAGTGAATACAAGAGGCCCTTTGGGCCTATAGGACAACATGATGGAACACCACATGTTTCTCCCCATTTGAACTTGTGTATGGTAAGAGTCATTTTTTCCCAATTTAATTTGAAATAAAAACATTGAGGGTTGCTTTAGAAGTAAATATGGATTTGAACACAACACATAAACACCATTTGGATCATCTTAATGAACTAGATGAAATGTGCTTGGCTTCCCTACATCATACCAACCTTGTTAAAAAAAAACACACTGAGTGGCATGATAAATTTGTTAAAAGGGTGTTTCAAAAAGGCGACTAGGCACTATTATATGAATCTCGATTTAAGGATTTTAAGGGAAAACTTTGCACCATATGGTTAGGTCCTTATGAAGTGGACATAGTTTTGGACAATGGGACTGCTAAGCTCATAACTATAGATGGATCACAAAGTTATCTACTTTCCAATGGCCATCGTCTTTGATTGTACCACCAACCACTTTCTAAGGATTCATTTGTTTCTCATATTGTTTCAGATATAGGTTTTGAAATCATTGGGGCTAGAAACCATTTTCCTGCACC
>WSFP011572289.1:0-10723 GCA_009831015.1 Picea engelmannii
TGCTTGTACTTAGCATTGGCTCTGTCCAAGATGTCATGAACCTGTTGGTGGATGTGTTGAATGTGCTCAATGAATTTGTTTTCCTTATCTGCCTCAGACTGGACATGAGTTGAATCTTCCTGAGTAGCCACAAATGGCATGGCGATGTCAATGGGACATAGTGGCTGGAATCCCAAGCCCACTTGAAAGGGGTTGTGGCTAGTTGAGCTATGGAGAGCTCGGTTGTAGCTGTGTTGTACATAGGGGAGGCTCTCATCCCATGTGTGTGGATGCTTTGAATTGTACATACGCAAAATGTGTACGATCATCCGGTTGACGACCTCTGTCTGGCCATCAGTTTGGGGATGGAAAGCTGTGGACTTGGTGAGCTTGGTGTCCAACATCAACCAGAGGCTGGACCAAAATGTACTGAGGAACCTACTGTCTTGATCTGAGATGATAGACTGTGGGATCCTAAAGTGTACTGACACTCGTTCAAAGAAGAGTTTAGTAGTGGCTTCTACTGTGATATTCTTCTTACAGGCCATCATAATGGACATCTTTGAGAATCGGTCGACGACCACAAAAGCACAGTCATTGCCATGCTTAGTAGAAGGAAGGCCCGACATGTAATCCATAGAGATGGATTCCCAAGGTCACCTAGGGGTAGGAAGTGGAGTATAGAGGCCTTGCTTCTTGATGGTCGGTTTGGCAATGGCGCAAGCAGTGCATGACTTGATGTACTTCCCAACATCTTGTCGAAGGTTCAGCCAATAGAAATATTTTTGCAGTACTGCCATGGTTTTCTTGACCCCGAAATGCCCAGCGACTCGACTGTAGTGCGCCTCCCAAATCATCTTGGCACGCTCGCTTGAAGGAACACAAAGGTGTCCCAAGTGACAAAGCAGGGCATCCTGGAGGTGAAAATTGGGAAATTTTTTTCCCTCCAAGAGTGTATTGTATGTGTGGCCGAATTCTGGATCACTTGTGTAGAGAAGCGACCAATCAGAAGTCTCATGCCCACAAGAGTTGAGGACAGTGGTTAGCGCCATGATGGGTGGTCGACTGAGGAAGTCTGCAACATTATTGGTGCTACCTTTTTTGTACTTAATGTTCAAATGAAATTGTTGCAGGTATGTGGACCACTTCTGATGGCGATCGTTCTGCAACTTCCCTTGTGTCTGTATGAACTGCAGGGGTCGGTGGTCTGTGTGGATGATCGTTTCCTTTCCCAAAATGTAATGCTTCCATTTCCGACAAGCCTGCACAATGGAATACATTTCTTTTTCATTAGTGGGATACTTCCGGACTGTGTCAGAAAGTGTCTCACTGTGATATTCCAATGGATGCCCATGTTGAGTAAGGACTGCCCCAATAGCATAGTCAGAGGCATTTGTCTCGATCTCAAATGGTTGTTGCAAGTCTGGTAGTGTGAGCACCGGTGCAGAGCAGAGGCGATGTTTCAACTCCCCGAACACCTTTTGTTGAGATTCAGACCAAAATAATTTTGCTTTAGCTCCTCCCTTGGTGACTTGACTCAAGGGCCAAGTGATATGAGAGAATCCCAACACAAACCTACGGTAGAAATTGACAATACCTAAAAAGCTACAGAGCTCTGTTAGGGTGGTTGGGGCTGGCCAATCCCGAATGACTTGGATCTTTGTTGGATCCACATGCACCCCCCTCTCATCAATAATGTATCCCAGATACTAAACTTGGGTTATGCCAAAAGTGCATTTCTCCAAATTGGCACACAATTTGTGTTGCCGCAGTGTTTGGAGGACCTGTCGGATATGGTGGAGGTGCTCTTCCCAAGTCTGACTGAAGGTCAGAATGTCATCCAAGTACACCACTACAAATGAGTTGGTGAATGGCCGCAAGATGTCGTCCATTGGCCTCATGAAGGTTGCAGGGGCATTCGTCAACCCGAAAGGCATGACCAACCATTCGAAAAGGCCCTCCTTGGATTTGAATGCAGTCTTCCACACATCAGAAGGTTCAATTGGTACCTGGTGATACCCAGACTTCAAGTCGATCTTGCTGAAATATTTTTCCCCCTTGAGTTGGTCCAGAAGGTCATCAATATGTAGGATCGGGTACCTATTCTGAACAGTGATCTTGTTCAATGCTCGATAATCAATGAAAAGTCTCCAAGTCCCATCCTTCTTCTGCACCAAGACAATTGGGCTCCCACAGGGTGATGAACTCGACCGGATGTGACCTTTCTGCAATAGCTCCTGAATCTACCTCTTGATTTCATCATTCTCCAGGACAGAGCGCCAGTAGATGGGTCCATTGGGCAGCGATGCACCTGGGGTCAGATCGATGGGGTGCTTGACCTGGCAGTGTAGAGGCACCCCTGCGGGGGAGGTGAAGATGTCCTCGTACTCCTCCACGACCTTATCCATATGTTGTTTTCGTACAGTGGGGTCTTGTCTGGAGGTCATGGCCACAGTCTTCCGCTTTCCCTGAGGGCGGATCATCAGGAAAACAAATTTCCTAGTTTGGGAAATGAGCTTACTGCATTGTTTTGCAGTAATAAAAGAGATGGTGGTAGGCGGTGCTATCTCCGGCATTCTGTACAGCTTATTGCCCAAAGTGATAATAAAAACACGAGGCCTAGAATCATACAAAGCATGTCGCTTCCACAAGTACGGTTGGCCTAATAATACATCAGAAACATCAAGAGGAGCAACGCCACATAATACCTCATCTGTGAAGGGATTGATGCTATAGGGAAGGTGACATTGTCGACTGATGCAGAGGTCCCGTCCTTGGTGCAACCACCTGATGGTGTATGGTTGTGGGTGTGTTGTGGTCAACAAGCCCAATCGCTTCACGACCTCTACCGAGCTGAGGTTCTTTTGGCTCCCACTGTCGACAATGGACTGCAACAGGGAACCCTTTACCCACATCTTGGAATGGAATAGACGCTCTGCCTCCTCTGGATCTTCTGGTTCCTCCTTCTGGATCTTCGTGGTGGCAACAATGGTGTTGGGATCCGCATCGATAATATTCTTCCCCCTATCATTCCCCTTATCATGTTCTGATTCAGAGTCGGAGCATGCATCCGATTCAGAAGCCTTCAACTTGGCTACTAGTGACTGCTTGGCCCGACACTCACTTGTGTTGTGGGTGGAGATCTTATGGAACTCACACCACTTCCCCATGTCCTTTTTTGGCTTCGTGGTGTTGTTCTTTGCTTGTGGCTTTGACAGGTTGTCCTGGGCTACCCCACCTTGGCTTGGTCCTTTGTTTTGCGGTTTGGGAGTACCTTTCACGTGCTTCTGATTTGCAGACCCAAAGTCTCTCTTCTTCTGTTTGAACTTCTGCTCAATCTTGACAGCATATCGGTATGCCACACCAAGTGAGGAGATGTCGAGGAGCTCCATTTCCTCCTGAATGTATCTATGGAGACAACTGTGGTACTTTAACACCAAATGTTTCTCTGAATCTTTGATACCCAACTTTGTGCATAGGGTATGAAACAGATTCGTAATCTCATGCACATCTTGGTCCCTTTGCTGTCGTAAAGTAGTCCATTGTATGTATTTGTCCTCATAGCTCCCCATGGGATAATATTGTTCCTTGATGGCATCTCAGAAAGAATTCCAAGTGGGTGCAGACGAGAACAAAGAGGGTTCTCCCTCGCCCTCTTGCTCCGAGTAGGTTTCCCACCAGTCCTTGACATGGGGGGCGGCTTTGAGGAGTGCGAAAATATTCTTTTCTCGATCGGAAAACTCATGAACCGAGAAATATCCTTCTAACAGATTCAACCATCTATCTACGACATCTGCATCTATTTGGCTGTCAAATATGGGAATGTAAAAGTTAACTTGTACCTTAAAAGGAGTGGCACCTCCAGAGTGGCTTCTGGATGTCGATGCACTGCCAGTCGGAATCCGTTGAAGAATCTGGGCAAAGTTGTCCATCATCGCGTTCCTTTGTTTCTCGAGGGCCTCCTCGAGAAAAATTTTGATAGGATATCCTGCTCCCTCATATTTCTTTTCTTCCCCCATGGGCGGTCGTCGGGGTTTGCGAGGATGATCTTGCAAAGGTTCAACCAGATCGAGCCCCAACTCCTTATACCCTGATCTCGTTGGGGACATGCAAAGAAGGATCGAGAATGAGCAGACCGCTCTGATACCACTGATCTGGATTTATGTAGGAAAAAAATGAAATACATAAATACACATAAACACAGAGATGCAGCAGAAATAAGACTTCATTTCATTAATAACAAATGATTGAAATATGCTTACAGACAGAATGGAAATAAACTAGCTAGGGAGTTGGTAGCTTATCTCTGAGAAGAGATGTGGTTGCTACTAGCATCCATGAGAAGATGATTACAATGAGGCTCTATAGGTATTTTTACAATAGACAAGAATTCCAAAAGTCATAGACATCCAAAAACCTAACCCTAGGAGATGAAGTGCCAAAAGTCATGTGGGCCCCGTTTGGGTAAGTTAGTACATCAACTTCCTGGGGTTGTAACTTTTGCATACGATCTCCGTTTTAGACGTGTGATAGCTCGTTGGAAAGGTATCGTCGAGGAGATTCATTTTGGGGAAAAAAACCTTCATTTAGGCCCTCAAAATGGCCCCGTAAGTTAAAACCTACTAAAAATAGTAAATTGCCAAAATTGCCAGAAAACTATTTTGAGCCAGTCGGAAAAGGTGGGTGGCCACCGATATCCACCTGGATCAAATTTTCATATACAACTCCATATCAATGATCTCAATGAGGTATTGATCATCAAATTTAATTATGTTCTATTGTTTCCTCTTCGTAATTAAGTTGACCTCTTTGAAAGATCCTCTTTGTACAAGGATTCTTACGGGCCTTAGTTATAGAACATAAGGTTTCTCCTCAAATACACTCTTCACAAAACCGACCCCCATTTTCCAACACAAATCCTTCTCATCCAAAATATTACACTTCTTCTTATTTGACACCAAAAAATGTGGCATGGTGTACTTTTCATAAGACCAACTCCCACAACTCTCTCGACTGTCGAGGCATTAAAAATATATGCACGAATAATACCTTGGTTGTATATTTCACCCCCACTTATATTCCCAAACAACCATAAATCATATCTCTAGAAAACCCCATTGAAGCAGACCCCTCCCTGATTCTCATGACTATGCCTGAACCTAGTCGCACTAGCGTTCCCCTCTCTATTCATAACTAAAAAATTAAATATGAACTAAAAACTCTCATTTTGTACAATGGCATAAAAAATAATCTTGTCTCCCAATACTTAGTACAACATTTGAAACTTCCCACCACTCCTCACCCGAATCCATATCAACTTGGATGGGTACAAAAGGGAGGACCCCACATCACTATTGTGTTAAGGTTTAATCTATTATTAGGTTTATTTTAAATTTAATAGATAACCATAGCATAGATAGGATCAATGATATAAACACAATCACAAGATACACAACATTTATCCTGGGGAACCCTCATGGGGAATAAAACCTAGAAAAAACTTCCTTAATATAGATAGCCAAGACAATGCCAAGATAATAAACTAAACACTAGAGAATAAATTCTACTGAGCAATGCGCCTCTCTCTCTTCCTTCTTCCGACAACTACTAATTTCAACTTCCTTCAAAACTTGTGCACTATATGAGTGAGCTGAGTGAGTGAACAAATGAGGCGTTGGATTCTTTTATTTATACAAACTGGAAGGTACTGAAAGGGTGTCTCTTCGTTGGGCAGGGATGACTTGTCTTTCTAAGTGGTTAAAACCACTTTAATTGCCTGGGGTCTGACTTCTCAATTTGCATAATATATTTAGGGTTTGACCAATCCACAAAAGGGGTTGGTCAATTACAATGCCTGACATGATCAATCCACAAAAGGGGATTGCTCTAATGAATAATGAATGAATAATAAATAGAATATTCTTTGTATTTACAATATTTCAACACTCCCCCTTAACAAGAAGGGTATTCTACAACATCATCAGAAGATAAGGAGAGAGCAAAAACATCAACAACATCTGGAACACTGTCTGGCATATCTATAAATCATTAGAAGTTTTTCTCATCATCAATATAATTATTCACAACAAGGAGTTGGAATGGAATCATCAACATCTGCATCAACATGGATTAGCATAACACTAATACCTCATCATCAATAACATCAAAAGGATGATATAACGTCAACAACAACAATATCACAGCACAAAGGTTGGAGCATCATCAACAACAACAACATCATAAAACAGAGGCTGGAGTATCATCAACATCAACACTAGGCTGGAAATATTTAGCACGAAGCTAGCATCTCAACAACATCAACACAAGGTTGGAAATATTCATCTCGAGGCTAGCATCTCAACAACATCAACACGAAGCTGGAAATATTCAGCATGAGGTTGGCATCACAACAACATCATCACGAAGATGGAAATCTTCAGCACAAGGTTGGCATCACAACAACATTAGCATGAAGATGGAAATATTCATCACTAGGCTGACATCACAATAATATCAGCACAAAGATGGAAATCTAGAAATCGTTAGCACTAGTTTGGCATCATAGCAACATCAACACAAAGATGGAAATCTTCAACACTAGGTTGGCATCACAGTACGGGGATGACATCACAACAGTACTCCCCCTTTCAAGGGAGGTCCTTTCAGACTACACCAATCTTATCTTTAAAGTGATCAAACTTTGCATGAGATAGAGGCTTGGTCAACACATCGGCAACTTGTTCATCCATGCTAACATACTGGAGCTTTATGGCTCCTCTCTGCACCATATCATGGATGTAATGATATCGGATCTCTATGTGTTTTGACTTGTCATGGAACATAGGGTTCTCTGTCATCTTTATGCAACTTTGTTTATCACATAGGATCGCGGTTTCTTCCATCTCATATAGAATAGACCTGTCAACAACTTCTGAAGCCATATGGATTCACAACTGGAGGAACATGCAACAATGTGTTATGCTTCTACTGTGTTGAGAGAAATGATTTATTGCTTCCTACTCTGCCATGAGATCATGGCTGACCCTAGACTGAAACAACATCCTGAAGTCCTCTTTCTATCAGATACACTTCCAGCCCAATCTGAATCAGTATGACCACTCAGTTTGAAGTCATGGTATCCATCATAACTGAGACCACAATCAAATGTACCCTTAAAGTACCTCATCACATGTTTTGTCGCTACTAGGTGAACACGTCTGGGCTCTACTAGAAACTAACTCAAGGTGTTCACAACAAAACATATATCTGGCATGGTGTTCATCAGATACATCAACGATCCAATTATCTGTCTATACAATGTAGCATTAATCAATTATGATGAAGTGTCAACCGGGAGCTTCAACTTTGTTTCCATGGGTGTATTCATGGATTTTCACTCCAACATATCAAATCTATTCAGTATTTCAACTACATACTTCCCTTGGTTAAGGAAGATCTTCTATAGGCTCTGCTAGACCTCAAGACCTATGAAATAGTCCATTAGGCCAAGGTCTTTCATCTCAAATTCTGCAGCAAGCTTCTTCTTACAATCAGTGATGATATTTTCTTCTCTAGTTAAGAATAATTCATCCACATACAACAACAATATAAGAGGCTCATCATCCATAACCTTGAAGTAAAGGTTAGAATCAAATTTACTCTTGGTAAAGCCCAAGCTCGTCAGGAAATTGTCAATCCTTCCATACCAAGCTCTAGGAGCTTCCTTCAATCCATACAGAGCCTTATTCAACTTCCATACATGAGTCTTCCTGTCTTCAAATTCAAATCCTTGAGTTTGGTCTATATACACTTCTTCTTCAATAACACCATTTAAGAAAGTTGTTTTCATGTCCATCTGGTGTAACTTTCACTTCATCTTAGTTGCAAGAGCTATGATGGTTCTAATTGAAGTGTATGTGGCTACAGGAGAAAACATATCTTCATAGTCAATGCCCTCCTTTTGAGAAAATCCATGAGCAACAAACATTTATTTATATTTCTCAATACTTCCATAAACAACACATTTTATTTTCATAATCCATTTGGAAGATACCACATCCTTTCTCTTTGGTCTAGGAACTATTTCCCATACATCATTATTTATAATGGATTGGTATTCTTCTGTCATGGAATCTACCCATTCTTTCTTCTGAATAGATTCTTCAAAGAAAGTAGGCTCCTTCTCTAAGAGATCACACATCAAAGCCATATAATTGGAGAATGGCTTGGGTTTCTTCACTTGTCTCATTGTTCCTTCGGGGGCACCATAATTCTCTCCATCTTGAATAAGTTCCCTTTCCCAGGATGTCTTTGTGGGAGATTGTCATCTGGGGAGGTTCTTGAGATTCTATGATGTCATGATCTTCTAGAATGTCCTCATCAGGGGAGGTTCTTGAGATTCTATGATTTCACGATCTTCTAGAATGTCCTCATCAGGGGAGGTTATGACTTCCTTCACTAGTTTTGCAACTCTGGGAGCCATAGGTTCATATTCATATACTTCTTCAAGATGGCATCTTATTGATTCTCTTGGTTCTCTTCTCTTTCAGAATGTGTACAAAAACTGGGAAGCCAAATATTTTGAGATGGCTTACTTCTGGCTTCTTTCTAGATAACATATCTTCAGGGGTCTTGAACCCAAGTGCACTATGAGACAATCTATTTTGTACATATAATTTTTTTTTCTACTGTTTCCCATAAGTACATTGGAAGATCTTGATCATGGATCATATTCTTAACTACTTCCATTATAGTTCGGTTCTTTATTTCTTCTACACCATTTTGTTGAGGATTGTAGGGAGTGGTGAGCTCCCTCTTGATCCCGACATCTTTACAAAATTTTGAAAACTCTTTTGAGGTGTATTCTCCTCCATTGTCTTACCTGAGTATCTTGATATTTCTTTCAGAAATATTCTCTATCAAGGCTTTGAATTCCTTGAATTTACTGAACACTTCATATTTTGATTTTAAGAAGTAAACCCATGTTTTATGAGAATAGTCATCAATAAAAGACACATAGTATATATACCCATTGATGGAGGTTGATGGCATTGGGCCACACACATCCGAGTGAATGAAGTCTAGGACTCCTTTTTCTTTATTGTATATCTTTGGGAAGGGGTTCTTGATGTTCATTCCTTGTGCACATCCATTACACACTCCTTCATGGTAAACCTTGAATTATGGTAGACCTGTGACTGCCTTGCTTACATATGGTAATTCTTTTTAGTTTATGTGGTCTAATATTCTATGCCAAATTTCACATGGGTTCTCAATGGAATGGGTCAAGGTTTCTTCTAAGTAACCCTTTAGCTTATACAAGCCACCTTCTTCTTTTCCAATAATGATTTATTCTTCCATGGTTTTTCCTTTGGGCCACATAAGAACTTCTCCATCTATAAAGGCAACTCTGAATCCTTTTTTCTCTAAATATGAAATAGAAAGTAAGTTCTTCTTCAAACCTGGTACATATAGTACATCCTTCATCTTCATTGGGTTCCCTGAATCAAGCTTGTAATTTTATTCTCCTACTCCTTTTATAGGGTATTGATAGTCATCTCCAATTGTAAATTTCTAGGGAAACTTATTTTCTGTAAGGCAAGAGAGAATGTCTCTTTGACCTATCATGTGCTTGGAAGCACCACTATCTATGAGCCAAGTGTCCTCACCAGGTGACACTAATCCTGAGAGGGAATATATTAAGACATAGTCTTCAATTTGTTCTTTTATCATCTTTGTGGGTGGCTCTTCATCTTTAACTGCATGGGCATGGTGTCTCTTGTTTCTCTTCTTTTTTTCTTCTTGTCTAGATGGAAAATTATTAGCAATATATCCCATATTATCACAATGGTAACATTGGTAGGATGAGAAATATTTTTCTCTTCTTTGACCTTTTTGAAACTTCTGGAATCTCCTTGGAGGGTGAGAGTCTTTGTTTATGAATTTGTTTTTAGGTTGAGACTCCTTATGAGTTTATTTCTTGAAGTAACATATCTTTCTTCCTCCTTTAGTATGAGTAGCTAGGGGATTTATATTCATCTCTTGATAGCAATTCTTCGTGGTTGGCTACTCTTTCTTCTTCTTGAACACATTCTTCCCAAATACTGTCAAACTGTGGTTTCTCCTTTCTGGCACAAATAGTTTGGATGAATGCATCCCAAGGTATTGTGATACCATTAAGGGTTTTCATTATAAGTCCATATTCATATATAGTATCTTCAATTGCTTCTAGTTGTTCTTTGAATTGTTATATTCTAAAGAAATATTCCTAAATTGTTTCTACTTTCAACATCCTTGTACTTTTGAGTTGAGTTCTTAGATTCATCTTTCGATTGATGTTATTTCCTTCATATAATCTAGTTAGGGAATCAAACATTTCTTTTGGAGTCTTCTTTGAAGCCACTTGAGGAATCAAGTGATATTTAATAGAATCTGCAATGATTTGTTTGGCCTTAACTATGTCCTTTTGGTGTTTTTATTTAGTTGCAACATCGACAGGTTTTGGTACATCTTCTTTAATGAATCTTTCTAGGTCATTCTCTTCAAGAATGAACAAGCTTAGTGCTTGCAGACATCTTTACATGGACTTAGGAAAATGACCAAAAATTGAAAATGCTTGGAATTGAATTTTGAACTTACCAGGAGGTGTGCTTGGTTGAGGCGAGCATCCTGATGTAGTTAGATTTTAGAAAATCCAATTTTTTTCCCTTCAAACTTGTCCAACAGATTTCTCGACTGGTACTTC
>WSFP011572290.1:0-10723 GCA_009831015.1 Picea engelmannii
ATATATATATATATATATATATATATATATATATATATATATATATGTATGTATGAGATTGTTCCGCGTAGTAGCGTTGCCCGACAGTGGAGTTGACGGCCAGGGACGTTACAATATGGTATCAGAGCCAAGGTTTCAACATTGAGCCTGAATGGGCCATGTCAGTGGAAGTTGAAGCGAGAGTTCGGAAGGAGTTGCTATCAAAATGGACAAAACTCAAGTTCCGACCCAAGGTTTCAAGTAGAAATTGTGTTAAGAGGAACCAATTTGGAACCTTAGAATGTTTCTTAGTGCCAAGGGGTTACTTGGAAGTGTTACGAAGCTCGGGAGGAGTAGCGGTAGAATAAAACCATAACCGGCGTGGTATTTGACCACCTAGAGAGAGAGCTCAACACTTGGTTTGTGGGAGCTATAGGATCTGTTCGGAAGGAAAGGAAAAACCTTTATAACCGTTAGATCTGGAGAAAGCACAGAAGGGTTAACCTGGGAAGCCCTTCAAACTTCGTGACATCAGAGAAGCTTGATGCAAAGGTATAAGAAAGGCCGAAAACCGAACTGCTAATGTCCCGAAGGAGATCTACACCGTAGATTGTAGGAAAAGAGCTTGACCGTTGGATCAAGCAAAGGAGAAAATCATGATTTTGGATTTCGGGAGAATTAAAGTATGTTGAGGGGAGAACTTCTGAAGTCCGAAGTTCCGAAGCAAGAGTATTCATGGTGGGGTTGGATGACATCGCCAGAGGTGATGTGGACCTTCCTAGACATGTCACATGCCACCACTTGAGTTGGTGACATTTGTACCATGTGGACCCGGGGTTTGAAATTTCGGAATTCGAATGATAGAAAGGAAGCAATTGTGAGAAGTTTCAAAGTTCCGAAGCTCCGAACTTCCACAGTCCCAAAGTCTCGGAACTCAGACGCCTGAAGTTCCATAGTGTGTGTCAGTCGTTGGATGTTGGGTAGACGTGGACTGTTGATCCACTCTACTTAGCGAGTTCGGTAACTCGGAACTCCGAGAGATCGTTGTTTTGTGCTTTGAAAATCTTCCAAAGCCGAAGGATGAAGGACTGAGTAAGCGCTTATTGATATAGCGCTTGGTCATGACCCATGGTCGCATGGGTTGGGGAATGAGAGAAAGGGGCTAGTGCTCGAAAAATTAGTAGAGCAGATCTCCGAAAGAAGAAATCTGCGAGGATTCTTTATTGAACGTGAATCACAGAGAATGAAAACTGAATGTTTTCTTGAATCAGATTTGTTTATGAATGTTATGGGATTTGTTAAGGAATGATGACCTGACAAATTCCGGTTGTTAGCACATTGTGTTGTAGAAGTTTAACGAGTGCAAGAACCAATTAGAGTTGCCACTGAGCGTAAAGAAATGGAAGAGGCGTGAATTGCTTCCAGTTCAGAGAATGAAATAAAAGGGATGGATGTTCATTTGGGAGTTGAAGGGTCGAACTCCAATGGGCATGGAGAAGAGATAGATAAGGAAGGGCATATGATGAAAATCATTGAAATATTGTAGAAACATGCCCAAATTCACCGAGAAGATAACAAAAATCTCACGAAAGCTAAGGAACAACAGGGAGAATTCAACTTAAAGTTGATGAAGAGTCTGGAGAGAATAGAAAAGAAGTTGGACAAGGAGAGAGACTTGAGCAAAATAGGGAGTCACCAGACTTCTGAGGGAAGAAGATCAAGGAGTGTTGGTAGACACCATCACCACTTCCAAGGTCGCTCCAAGAGGAGGGCACAAAGTAGTTCAAGCCCATCTCCTACCAGAAAGCACAAAAGATCTGGAGTGGATGAACTGAAGGGCGAAATGAACAATATTAAGCCTCCTACGTTTGATGAAGAACATAAGAAGGAGGAAGAAGTCAAGACATGGTTGCTTGGCATGAGGAAATATTTCCAACTGCAGAATTATTCCTCTCATGCAGAAGGAAGAATTGCGATGTATCAATTGAAAGGAAAAGCATCCATGTGGTGGGATGAACTTGTGTAGGTGAAACACATTAGAGAGAAATATATCGCTTGGAAAGAATTCAAGAGATATTTCGAGAAGAAATACTTGACTAAAAGATATTATGAAAAAAAGATGAAAGAGTTCTTTGAACTCAAACTAGGTAGCATGACCATTGATGAGTACGAACGAAGGTTTTTGGAATTACTGAAGTATGTTCCATTCATCAAGGATGAGACTGCCAAGATTCAAAGGTATCTGAGTGGACTTTCACCTTCCATTGGGGACAAGATTCAATACGATGACCCTAAGAATATGGAAGAAACTATAAGAAGAGCGAAATGCTTATATGGGCAACAAAGAGACAAGCCTACTTTCCGGAAGGCTTGGGAAGACAAGAAAAAATTCAAGATGGATCAAAGGAATAAGGGAACTAAGCCACCCTTTTTCATAAATAGTCCTCAAGGACAACCATCTTTTAGAGAGCCCAGGTAGGCCAAAGTGGGTGGGAAAATGCCAAGACCACCACCTATTAAATGCTGGGGTTGTAAAGGAAACCATAGGTACATAGATTGCCCCCACATAAATGACAAAGTGAGAGGTGCCCACAATGTTCAACAGGCTGAAACAGTTGAGGACATTGGCAATAGAATACCCAGGATCTACGCAGCCCTGGACAACAAGCAAGCAGAATATCAATCACACATGATTGAAGTGGAAGGTATGATTAACAACCAACCATTTGATATTTTAATTGATTCAGGGGATAGCCATAGTTACATAGATCCTAGAGTGGTGGAAAGTTTGCAATTGTCGAGAAGAAAACATGAAAAGTCTTGGTTAGTGCAGCTGGCTACAAGAACCAAGAGAAAAGTCACTGAGTTAGTTAAGTCATGTCCTGTGGACATGAATGGACTGAGCACAAAGGCTGAATTGAACATTCTGCCTTTAGGTTCTTATGAATGTCTAATTGGGATGGACTGGTTGGACCAACACCATGCCATCTTGGACTATTGTAATAAGGAATTCACTTGCCTGGATGAGGAAGGAGATCATAAAACAATCCAAGGAATTGCTAGAGCTGTTCCTGTTAGAGAAATCTCAGCAATGTAGCTAAAGAAGTGCTTCACGAAAGGCTGTCAATTATTTGCAACCCACTTGGAGGAAGCACCTAAGGATAAGGTGTCAAAGATCGAAGACCATGCAGTACTAAAGGAGTTTGAGGATATATTTCAGGAGGTACCCATACTACCTCTGAAAAGAGATATTGACTTCTCTGTAAACTTGATTCCTGGAGAAGCTCCAATGTCGAAAGCTCCTTACAGAATGAGTACACCAGAGATGAAAGAAATGCAATTGTAGCTTGAAGAGCTTCTGAAGAAGGGGTATATACGCCCAAGTGTGTCACCTTGGGGTGCCTCGGTCCTGTTCGTGAAGAAGAATGATCAGACGTTGAGGTTGTGTGTCGATTTCAGACAATTGAATAAAGTAATTGTAAAGAACAAATATCCTCTGTCGAGGATTGATGACCTCTTCGATCAGTTGAAGGATGCGAAGATATTTTCGAAGATAGATCTCAAGTCGAGATATCATCAGGTAAGAATAAAGAATGAAGACATAAGTAAGACTACCTTTAGAACAAGGTATGGTCATTATGAGTTCACAGTGGTACCGTTTGGGCTATCGAACACACCCGTTGTTTTTATGTGCTTGATGAATGGTGTATTCGGGGACTATCTAGACAAGTTTGTCATAGTCTTCCTAGATGACATTCTGGTGTATTCCAAGTCAGAGGAAGAGCATGAACAACATCTGAGGATGGTGTTGCAGGTGATAAGAGAGCACCAACTGTATGCCAAGTTGAGCATGTGCTCATTTTATCAGGAGTAGATCCATTACTTGGGGCATATTATTTCAAAGGATGGCATAGTTGTAGATCCTGAAAATATTGAGGCCATCAGAGAATGGTCAGCGCCAAAGAACGTGACGGAAGTCAGATCCTTTATGGGTCTAGCTGGTTATTACAGAAGGTTTATCACAAGGTTCTCGAGGATAGCTCACCCTATAACTTCCTTGCAAAGGAAGGAGAAGAAATTTCGGTGGACAGAGGAATGTGAGAGAAGCTTCCAACGATTGAAGCAGCTGTTAACCAGTGCTCCAATCTCGAGGATTGAAAATCCAAATGAAGACTTTGTAGTGTGCAAAGAAGGACTGGGAGGAGTCCTCAGTCAGAATGGATTCGTAATTTGTTATGAATCCAAAAAGTTGAAAGAGCATGAAAGGAACTATGCAACTCATGATTTGGAGTTGGCAGCAATAGTACATGCTCTAAAGAAATGGAGGCATTACCTCATGGGAAGGAGGTTCGAACTGAGGACAAACCATAATGGTTTGAAGTATTTGTTTGACCAGCCAACCTTGAATGTTAGGCAGAGTAGGTGGCCGGAGTTTCTTTGTGAGTATGACTTTGATATCAAGCATATCAAAGGAAAGGAAAACAAAGTGGTTGATGCATTCAGCAGGAGAGTGCATGAATTGCATGCTACAACCATTATCATGTATCGAACTAATATTAAAGGCACAATTTTGGAGGCCGCAAATGCAGATTTGCATTACATGGATTTGGTAGCAAAGCTACAACAAGGTAAGATGCCACAGAAAGTGGAAAATTATAAATTGGAAACTGATGGAACACTTCTGTACAAGAAGAAAATTTATGTACCTAATGCCCAGGACTTGAAACTTATGATTTTGAAAGAAATGCATAACGTGCCTTATGCTGGGCACCCTGGATATCAAAAAACTATGGCAACAGTCAAGAGCCATTACTTTTGGCCAAGTATGAAGAAAGAGATTGCAGAATACATCGCCAGATGTATGCAGTGCCAGAAGGTTAAAGCTGAGCACAAGCACCCTGCAGGGTTGCTACAACCTTTACCCATTCCTGAGTGGAAGTGGGAGGTAGTGACAATGGATTTCATCACATGATTGCCCAAAACAGGCAAGCACCATGATTCAATCATGGTGGTGGTGGAAAAGCTTACGAAAGCTACCCATTTTATTCCACTAAAGACTACTCACAAGGCAGCTAACGTTGTTGATATTTTTATGAGGGAAATAACACGATTGCACGATATTCCCAAGACAATTGTGTCTGACAGGGACCTGAAATTTACCTCAAAGTTCTGGAAGGGGTTGTTCAAAGGATTCGAAACGAATCTGAACTTCAACACTGCTTATCATTCTGAGTCTGATGGAAAAACAAAGAGGGTGAACAGAATAATAGAAGACACACTAAGGATGTATGTGATGGACAAACCATATAAATGGGAAGACTACCTACACCTGGTAGAATTAACCTACAACAATGGGTATCAAGCATCATTGAAGTTGAGCCCATTTGAAGCAATTTATGGCAGAAATTGCAATACTCCAGTAAGCTGGGATAATCCAACTGATAGAGCAATGGTTGGGCCAGAGTTACTCAAGGAAATGGAAGAACAAATGCTAAAAATTAAGCAGAATTTAGAGGTTGCCCAAGACAGGAAGAAAAGTTATGCTGATAAAAATAGAACCCACAGAGAGTTTAAAGTGGGAGAGCATGTTTTCCTGAATGTGAAAAATAATAGAAGTTCCACAAGGTTAGGAAACTGTTTGAAATTGACAGCTAGATTTTGTGGGCCATTTGAAATCCTAGAAAGGATTGGGCCAGATGCATATATGCTTGCATTACCTGCATCCATGACTGTACATAATGTGTTTCATGTTTCATTTCTTAAGAAATATATACCTGATGCTAATCATGTTATCGATTGGAATGTGATTCAGGTGGAGCAAGAAGGTGTCTTGCAAGTGCATCATGTGCGCATATTGAACCGGAAAAGCAAACAACTCTGGAATCGAGCCATAGGGCTTGTAAAGGTCCAGTGGACATGGTATGGTCCTGAGGATGCGACATGGGAGCATGAGGATGCTATGTGGGTAGAATACCTGCATATTTTTCAAGATTTTGAAAATCTTGTTGATGTTGTGTAAAAGTTGCACCGAGGATAGTGCAAAAATAATGGGAGGTGATTGTAATACCCCAAGGACGTTCCCCAATTATATTATGTATTGTAATCATGTTTATAGGCTGGTGATCCAAGTGTATATAAGCTGGTGGGATTATGTGTTATTTAGGCCGGAGAGCCTAGGTGTTAAAGGCCAGGAGCCTGATTTTTGTATATGTAATTATGCAGATCATTAATAAAATATAAACATCGTTGTGTGCCGACCAACCACGAAGAAAGAGTGATGGGGGACTAAGTTTCCACAAGGCTAGGTAATGGAGAGGGGGATGAACGGTTGGAAGAGGGGATAATATTGAGGGCTTATGTCCTTGAATAATAATTTATTATTATTCCAAAGTGGTGTGAAAGGTATATTTTTATCCTAAGTTCCTAGAAAAAGGAAACGCATACTTGATGGAGTGCATGCAGCTTCATGGGAGTCATGTGTTGGCCTAGGCACATGCAATTTAACCCAAAAATTGAGCTGTGATGGGGGTTCATATCCATTCTGGTGTCCACTATTTGAACCGTGTTGCTTCTGCGTCTGATCTCTGCATACCTCACGCAGCTCTAAAACCAGAAAACCATTATGCTTTCCTGAGAAGCCAACGCATCCTTCGTCTAAACCGTTTGAGTCTGCATTGATTCCTTGTCACGCACCCTGAAAACCAGTGGCAAAATCATGGATTGAGCCGTGTCTCCTGTGTGTCTTGTGAACCCATTTTATCCACACTGCAAATCCGAGTTCGTGCTTAACCATTTGGGTTGTTGTCTTCTATGAAACCTTAGCATACCATAATTGTCTATGCCGTGTGTGTTATAATTGTGGGCTGTTGTGGCCATGCAGTCCCTTGGCTGAGTGTGAACTGTTGCCATCATATGTTCCTTGCTGAGCCTTACTGTTGTCCTCCTTGTGTTGGAATGACGCTGAAGAAGCAGGTTGTCAAGCTTGTGTGCAACACTCTCTGCAGGTGAGAGAGGTGATTGTGGTTGAAGAAGCAGGTTGTCAGGCCTGTGAGCGACTCTCTCCAGGTGAGAGAGTGCACGGAGGAAGTGAGAACTCCTAGAATGGGTCTTGTAGCTGCCACAGAGCTCATAGAATTTTGGTCTGGCCTGTTGCTGAAGCCTAAGGCAAGGGAGGTTTAGCAGTCGAAGGACTGTCCGGTGTGATAGTGAAGGTGTATACTCCAGGGGTGGGACATTCATGTGGGGAATGAGAGTCTGTGAGCAGTGGGCATAAGTGGCTCCTGGGAGAGAATCCATCCTCATAAACTGTGTGTCTTCCTATTGACCTTGCCCATCCTAGGATTCCCTTGCCCGATGGACCTTAGTCCTAGGTCGGGGGTGACCTACTACTAAGAGTGAAGAGCAACGCGGTCTAAGGCTGGTAGGTGCGTGGAAGGTCTGCACGCAGTTGGTAGTGTTATTCCAGTTAAAATATAAGTATTAATTCTATAATTAATTTATATGTGATGCATGTCTGTGTCTTTGAAATGTATCATGTATTCCATTGCAATTATGAATTACTGTTAATTCCCTTATTTCTCTATGTTAGCAATAATCCCGTGATTACTCTGTATTGTTTGATTAATTTTCATTAAATATGCATGTTATATATATATGTATGATATTGTTCCGCATAGTAGCGTTGCTCGACAATGGAGTTGATGGCCGAGGATGTTACAAAAGGGAAAGTAGTTACCATTTTTTTCCCTTCTGTCTTGGATCAAAGAAGGGGTCTTGATCCAAGGGGGGTTTCACCTGTCCGCAGGGGGAACTTTACCATAACAACATGTAACAACCATTACCAAACGATACTACACCATGGAATGTTAAGCCCTTGACAAAGCCGTGTGTTATGTATAAAACCCCTTATTAAGCCCTAGATATTGAATTATTATGTTTATAGTGTTATATTTGTATGTAAGCTAGAACCGTTCATTGCACCCTTTCATTATAATTGTATCCTTTGTGTTCTATATATATACCAAGGATACCTAGTCTTAGGATCATATTATCTAATCTCATATTGTATTTTGAATTGGATATATTGTAAAAGGAGGTTTCCCCCTTGAAGTGGATTGTATTCCTTGACTTTTATCATTTTTAAGGCGTTGGATCATAACATTTGGTATAAGAGCATTGATCATAGGTTTTTGTTGCTTCAGAAAAGTCATCTTGGAATTTTTGCTATAATGTTTTTTTTGTAACACTTCATATAATGAAATGCAAAGATTACTCAGAAGACATATCTAAGTATGTATAGTAAAAAATTCAAGTTCTAGTTAGTTATACTTTAAGAGATATAGCCTATGGAATATAGGTTTTTGACTCATCCTAAAATTTGTTTTAAAGGAGTTATCTTGGGATTTTCACTATAATTTTTTTTTTTAGAAGTTTTAGATAGTAAAATTTTTTGGAAGCTGAGCCAACAAATAAAATAATGTTTGGTTCAAATTTCAAGTTTTGGGTCTATTATCGCACAAGTTGTAGGTTGGGAAAATCCAAACCCAACTACAAAATGGCGACAACTAAGAGAACACCTACCCACTATCACCTTAGGCAGGTATTCCCATCACTTTAGAGGTGAAGGAATCACCTCATGGGGGCAATCCTTGTGACGCTAGGGGGAAATGAGACGAAAAGTGGTATGATGGATGTTTATCTCCTATAGGTCAAGATAATGAGTGCGTAAAAGGCTTGGGAAAGAGTCTTGATGGTATCCAATGGTTTCCAAGAGGTATGAGTACCTGTAAAGGGTGATTGTACTTGCCCGAGACACAAGAAAATTCAAGTATTCACGTAATATGTTAGGTGGACCAGCAAGTTAATATTTCTATCCCTAATTGCAGAAGTAAACAATAATATATATCAAAAACAAAAACATAGTAAGAGCTTCAAATGAAGATGGTAAAAGTCTAGTAAGATAAGCAAGAGACAAGCTAGTAAATACTAATTTAACTCAAGAATGAAAGAGCAAAACTTTAGCTTGAAATAAGGTTGAAAGAAATAGTATTGCAGAGATGTAATTTGCATCCTTATGGCTGTATAATTCAATTTGTTACAGCCAAGAGATCAACCATCAAAATTTGCCAAAAATCCACCAAAAAGTACACTAGGCTTAGTAGATTATATGGGGAAATTATTAGCAACTTTAGACGGTTGAATAGTGAGTTATTAAAGAAATTGTATTAGGGTTTCTTCAGTCCTAATGGCTGTAGATAAAATGTTATGACATAAGCAAGAATCACTTAGCCAAAGGTGACACCCTAGTGGCTCAACCAATCATATTAAGCATAGAATCGATTCCAATTTAGACAATCTCAAAATCCTGAGTTTTCACATTAACCAATGCAATATTTTATTTCTCCAATGCAATTATTTCTAGTGCCTTTAACTATTGGGTTATGGATTCAAACAAATGAAGAGATAACAAGTGCTATCTCCTTGGGGGTGTAAACCCTTTTACTTCCCAAGGCAACCAAATGCTAACTAGGAGATATTAGGAGGGTCTAAATCCTTTTACTTATCCTAGTAAAACCTTGTGCAACAAATCACTTGTAGACAAAAATGATAGATAATGGTGGGGTTGTAAATCCTTATACCCTCAAATAAATCTAGCAAATCAAAATTGTAACCAAGCAAGTAAGCATTAACAAGATAAATCCTTACCTAGTCCAAGAAATGACAAGATAAACCTCCTCTTACCAAGATAAATTCACCACAAATGCAATAAAAAAACTCCAAGAGAGGTAGTGCACTACTTCTTCCACCAATAGCATAAAGAAACCATAACAAGAGCACAAGAGAGAAGAGATTTCCCAAAGAGGGCACAAATTTCAGCTAGAGAGGCTTCTCACAATGGGAGAGCTATGATGAAAATGATATACACATTATCTCTATTTATACAAATTGTTCTAAACATAGTTTTTCCACATAATCTAGGGTAAACCACAAGATAAGGGGTCAAAAACCCTAATCTTTCCCCTTTACAATATAATATTATATAATTCATACTTTTGCATATGAAAGAAACCTCAAAACATGATGTCACCCTCCTTTTGGGTAACTTTTGGTACTTTAAGTCAATTCGTTGAGATTGGAGGAGGGACATTGGGCTTCCAAAAGCCAAGTGTCTTCAATTCAAGCCATCTCCTCCACGATACATGAGATCATTCCTCCAAAATGTGCCAAGGGTGACGTTTTGGCCTTCTTGGGAAAAATGTTTGAGTGGTAGGGGCTAGGTCAGGTCCTCCATGATGTCTTCTAGGCCTCCAAAGGCATGTCTCCATGATTCGGAAAGTGGGCCCCTGACATCCAACCTGTGGGCTTCAAGACACATGGAAGCCCAAGCTAGGCTTGTTCCTCGAAAAATTTCCATCAGCTGGGTCCTGCAAAGACAAATGGATACGCCCTACAAGGATCTCAAGTCAAAGAATCATGATGAGTAAATCAAATCAATAAAAGATCCATCTAATAAAGTACATCCAAACCACCTCATCAAAATAAAATAATGCTCAAAGACCCTATGCAATTTTTCAAGTTTAGGTATGGGAGGGTTGACAAAATGACCGATTGGGTGAATTATTCCTCAAGTTTAGGGGCGTTTCTCGAAGGGACCTCCTTCTAAGTCATGTGGATGAGGTGTCATGGATGAGGGGAAACTTTTTGGGCACGAGGTTCATGATATACAAGGGGTTGTGGTGTCTCA
>WSFP011572293.1:0-10950 GCA_009831015.1 Picea engelmannii
AGTCCTCCCGAGCACCTCCCAACCACCCTTGAATATTAAATAATGAATACACAGACAACTTATGCATATGAACCACTTCTTACCATTTTTACTCTGTTCTGTAAATCTGATCTTCAACAAATTGTTCTGCAATTCTTCTCTTCCTCAACAGGTCTGCTCTGCGTCACATTCTTTTGTCATTCTTCTCTTCTTCTTCTCTCCCTGTCATTCTGCTTTGTTTCTCCTTTTTCTCTCATTTCATTTTGTACATCTATTGAAATTTCATGCTCGACATTTTCTCCTTTCTCCTTTTTACTGTATCGTTCTTTTTCCATCCAGAATAGCCAACTCAATTCAGTCTCTCTCATTTTCTTTTACACACTCTGCCTTGACGGTTCCACTTCCCCTTCCAATGGGCAATCCAAGGACATCTGTATTGGAAACTAGAACAATAACCAATTTGTCATTATCATTCTGTTTCTCTTAACAGATTCATAACTGAAGTGTTAATGTGTAAGAAAGAACAACAACCCTCCGATCACTTTCAAACCTTATCCGCACTGTTAGATAATCTTTATTATTCTTTCCCTTTTAATCGGGTTTCGTCATTTCGTCATTTCTTTGCCCAAGTCTTGACACTTTCATATCGCGATTTCCGAACCTCCGGGGTGAACTTTATTCTTGACTCCTTCTCTTCCCGTGACTAAGGGTTGTGACCAAGGTTTTATGTCAAAGGCGCTTTCGCGATTTCACATATCGCGAATTCGTAATTCATGTTGCAATCCTTACCATATCCTGATTCATGAAACTCCGATATGGTATAAGATCAACGGTCCAGTTCTGAGCTTGACTTGACGGCTATGATTGAAGTGCAATATCGCATATCGCGATTTCGGCATTTCTAATGTTCCAAGTTCTTGTCACCTCCAAATTGCGATCCTCGAAACTCCGACGAGAGGTCAGATCAACGGTCCTGATCATTTCTGGATCTGATGGTCTAGATTCAATTGCGATTTCGCATATCGTGAAATCGTGGTTTTCGTTGCATTGTGTGCTTTGCATATTGAAATCTTGATCCCCGAAACTCCGATGAAGCCTCATGTCGAGCTTCTCCCGATGGCGCCCGATCGCTGCCATGCTTCCTCTACAAGTGGATGGTCCCGATCTCTACTTGATTTAACGACTGCGATCAAATCGCAAAATCGCATATCACGATTTTGGGGTTTTCGTTGTCAAGTGAATTGGACATTTCAAAGTCCCGATCCCCGATTCTCCAATGAAGCCTCCTATCGAGCTTCTCCCGGTAGTGCCCGATCGCTGCCACGCTTATTTCCCTCGCAACTTCTGTAGATCTAACGGCTGACGGATGTCTGCTTCCAATCTGACGACTTAGATCCTCGGCTGTAAACTACGGTCCAGATTCATTTTGAATTCAACGGTTACGATTGAATCGTGATCTTGTTGCAATCTGTCTGATACAAACCCATCAATGACAACAAACATTCGCTGTCTACAAATTTTCCATCAATGACAACAACTATCAACACGCATTCGCTGCTTGTACAATATTTGCCAACAATTTTCACTGCCTTAAGGTGTATTATAATTGAACCCTAATTGTTGTAATTTTTCTGCGCGTTCAAATCGTTCCATAGCATTTGCGCTACAAACTTTTTCACTTGGTCAATTTCTACAGTCCTTGTATCTTAAGCCTTTGCAGACCCAAGTTTCTTGTTTTTATACTAAAAATATCAGTTGCAATCATTTCTTACATCCATGATCCTATCTGCTACAAATTCTAGTTAGTGCTACGAACTGTATTCTTTGTATGTGTTGCAAACTTCATTGTGCACTGTGAACCCTAAATTTACTTGTTTTCATCATACATATGCTAATAACTATTATCAAAAGGGAAAGGGGTTTTAAATAAAATATCATGGATAGTCAACAAGGTAAGAAGGTTCACAAAGGAGGATAAATTGTCAGGGTTGAGCCCCATGACCTGTAGCTTATAAACTCATAACCAATTTTCAGAGAAGCACTAGGAGAAGATGAAGATGAGCCATCATTTCTACATCAACATAAACTTTTTCCATGATGCATTTTATACACATGTTTATAATTCTCAGGAATTACTTTGTCTTAGTTGCTATTATCACACTCATATGCCTTTTTGCAAAGGTTACTTCATGTTTTAGAGGATTGTAGCAAGTTCTAAAAGGTTTCCCATATTTTTGTGCAAGTTTTAACAGTTGAAATCAATTTTGAATGTAAAAATGCACCTATAGGAAAGTGCACATTGTGTTTTGTCAAAGGCGTTGCGAACTGGTAGTTTTGGGACAGTTTGTAGCGAATTAGTACACAACAAAATCGTATTTTCATCATATATTTTAAATTCCTATCTGGGTTCTCCTAAAATGTTTTTTGGAGATGAATCATAATATCATTGACTTATTGACCAAAAATCATCATGACCCAATTTGTCGTTTGGGAGAAAAGTTGAAATCATCACCTACGAGAAAGTTTGCAGTGAATCCTAAAATTGTGTTGCAAACTCTAGCAGTCTGATAAATCTGAGATGTAGGAGGGTTGTCACCTGTCTAAGGAGATTTGAATGGGTTCTAAAAGATCAGTTAGACACCAAGGGACACTTGTACCTAATATTTAGCACCACTAAATCTCCATGTAATGAGCTAACTACAATTGCATTTATTCTAAAAGGCAGTTTCCAGGAATCAAGGAATTAGTTGGATTTTTTGTTTTCCACATATCTCTAAGGCACAAAATCCAATGCATGGAGTAGGATGCGACCTCCTAGAGATATTATTGATGTAATTTTATATTTAATGGGTGAGAGGTTTCCAAAATGGGGGACTAGAGAGGTTCAATGCATGATTCAAGAGAGGAGAGAGTTTGAGGAGCAGTTTAGCTTCTTATTTGTAAGCCATGGGGCCTGTTTGTAATCTCATTTTCTACCATTAAAGATTCATGAGAGTTGTTTATCAAGTTTTCTTCTTGTTTTCCATTTCTTTGGTCATCCTCTTGCTTGGATATATTGCAGGTTTTGAGGATCAAAGGCTTCCTTTGATTAATGGATCCCTGAGCAGCGAAGGATTTGTTGTAGCTGACCTGTTGATCATTGTTTTTGTTCAAGAATTTTTCAATCTATTCTGCAAAGGGGATATATGTTTAGTAGACTTTATTCTTTTTGTTCACTTTCCTTTCTTTTAATCATCATCATATAATTTCTTAACCTGATTGTTTAGCTTGATTTCCTTCAATCTGCAGAGTGGTTATGGATCCATGCTCAATGGTAGATCATTGATCTACGGTCAGACTGTTGCCCTCTTTCTTGTTCTTTCTTGTTGATCCACCAACCACAAAATTGATTTAATTATTCAAATTATGATGGGTATTAGGCTTACACCTACAACAATCTAGGTGTGACTTTTAGTGTTAATAGTAAGCATGAAGGGGTGTTGAGTATAGAATGCCATCATCAACCATCAAAGATATATATATATTCATCAAGTCATACATATGTCATGTGGCAAGTAAATTTCTAACCAGGAATCATCCTAAAATAAGCGTCCAACTAATACTATAAAACACCAAATGATCTAATGTATAAGACTATAAAAAACATGCAATTGTAAAATGCCATCATCAACCATCAAGGATATATATATTCATCAAGTCATACATATGTCAYGTGGCAAGTAAATTTCTAACCAGGAATCATCCTRAAATAAGAGTCCAACTAATACTATAAAACACCAAATGATCTAATGTATAAGACTATAAAAAACATGCAATTGTAAAAGACTATAAAAAAAATGCAACTATAAAATAGGCACCCAATTATCAATTACTAATAGAATAAAACCAATGGGATAACTAGACTATAAAAAACATGTCAAAACCCTTACCTTATCAATGTCCTTTTTCTAGGTCCATCCACCCATACAATTTGATAAGAGTTGTCCACGAGTTTCATTTCCATCACCAAGACCTGCAGAAATAATCAAAGACAAAACTTTAATATAAGTAAATAATATATAAGGAAATAAATAGGCATTTAAACATGTAAAAGACTCTAGAAATACTAAATTGGAATACCTTAATGAGATTATATTTGTTTCTGTAATAGGATATTCTCTACTGAAAAGGGACAACCACATGAATGTGGAAGCTCATATGGCCCCTACCCCCTCTCCCCCACATCGCTCTCAATTCCCCATACCCAAAAAATGATTTCTTTTACATAGAAAACATATAAAAATTCATGCATAAGTAGGAAATTCATCAAGACATATAAACATATAAAAATTCATGCATAAGGAGGCAATTCATATAAACATCCATTCTTATTAATAACGATAGTCATCAAAATACAAGTCATAAATTTATACAATCAGTTTTTTGTTTTTTTTAACCCACAAGTGGGATATCATCATCCTCATCTGTCAATGTATTTCTTGCGCCCTGTCCTAGTTGTGTTGATTGTGTTTCCATACCCTCACGTACCATACTTCTGGTATGTGTATAAGCAGGGCGTGGAGGAAACTGCAAATGGGCGTCAACTGCAACAACAAAAACAATCATATCAATATGCTAAAATATTATTGAAATAACTATTTTATTATTTTGAATAATATTACAATATTATTCTTTACATGTCTTTCTATCCATGACAACTAGTGTTTTCATTGCTTGCGTCGTTTGTTCCTCTTGCAGTTCACCCTCATGAGCTACATTCTCTTCCATTGAAATAAGAAACTTTATAAGTACACATCAACAAATAAATATCTATAATCATAATATATACTTCTATTTATCAAGCATACATACACGAATGGCTACTCTTCTCCCCAATATCATGTGATAGGCGCTCCCCACTATCAACTAGTAGCTATCGAGTATCGCTACCCTCACTTCTTCGGTTGATCTCCTACTTAAAACAAACATAAACATTTAGTTATTGGTGATACAATCAATCATGAATAGATTTTACAAGTATACTGCAATGATGGCCTTATGGAATGTATTTACCTGCATTTGCATAATTGGGGAGATTGGGGTCTGCCCCAATCTTTTTCGATATTCAACCACACTTTGAAAACTAAACTTGAAACCAAATTTTAGATATTCCTTAGTGGCATCGGGGACATATATCCCTGCAATGCATAACATCATTAAAATTTCTTGTAATAAAAAAGTTATTTGTTTTCTAGTGTTAAATAAATATTCACCACAATTAATTATTTAATTCTTACGATTCGTGCTCTTAGTTTTATGTAGCCACCCTGGCCCAGTTTATGTTTCCCATGCTTTTCAATTTTGGCCTTTGTTTCTTTGGAGGTGTCAGGGAGCCTATGAAAATTTTGAAATATGTTAGATGTCACAATTGTTATTGAAAACAAAAAAAACAAAAAACAAAAAACAAATTTGAGCATATTTCACTAAAATATGATACGTGTCGTACCTTGCTTTACGAGGTCGTTGTTCTTTTCATTGTCTTTGTAGAAAATTCTCCTTTGCATCCTCTATCAGTTCCTTAAACTATTTCTCCGAAACCATGCGAGGGCACTCATACTTGAGGTTTTCTTCCAATCTTTGCCTATACTGAGCCATGATATATTTACAACTCTTGCCAACTAAATGGGCAACCACTTTTTTTTTTAATGTATTTCCAAACAAGTTTACCATATGGCTTATCAATTCATCTTTCAAATTACTATCTTGGCCATTCCACCTTATGCGAATGGTGGGGCCAAAAAGCTCCAATTCCTTTTCATTCAAGTTCCTATAGAATACATTATTTCCTGAAAAAATGTTATGATCATTAATTTAAAATAATTTCGACATATGTGATTTTCCATTACATGATAAAAATCAATCAATCAATTAATAAATACCTGCAATATTTTGTATCTTTATTGGAACACAATAATCATCCACCATAAAGGTGACATCTAGTGATCCTGTTCTTTTCACTCGTGTTGCTCCAGGATAAGCTTCATCACAATCGACACTAGGTTCACTCCAACATCATGTGGAGTCCCAATGTTTGTATGGCCCTGCTCGAGCATGTCATGCTGCTCAAAATCAGTATGCTCATCATTTTATTTGATGCCAACATCATGAGAGTAAAAAAACCTCACTGGTATGCTTTGTCGACGTCGTGGCTTCACTGGAGCATCACTTATACCAATAACAGTCTCTGTAGGTTGTCCACTCTCAGGTTTTAAAAATTCCTACAAAAGGAATACTTGAATTTATCATAACATATAAAAAATATAAAACTGAAAATCATAAATGACTATATGCCATAGCTGATAAAATTATGTAAAGATGCCACTTACCCCATAAGAATGTATTTGATCTTTCAACTCATTAATTATTGCRTTGATATCCTCCRTCATGGGTMTTCTTCTAATCAAACCAAGTAATTATATGTTTTCCCTTTTCAGGGCCTTCCTAACAATTTCCATTGGGTTTGTCGAATAAAATATTTCTTCCTCAAACACCTCATCATCCACATCAAGTGTGGATTACAAACATCAAACAATAMAATTAAGTAAATTAATTTTAACATTAAATAAATGTAGTTATTGTAATCATATTTAGTTACTATTAACATTTACCTGATGCGCCATAGCGGGTGACTTTCCAYGGTCACCATGGAGGGATGTAGTTGTAGGTGACTCTCCATGGTCACCCTGGAAAAATGTAGCTTCAAGTGACTTTCCATGTTCACCCTGACACAATAAATAAATAAATAAAATTTATGAAAATAATTGTACAACCTCTGTGAGTCTAGTCAGACTAGTGCGAAAGTTAGGGGGAACATACAACCTTTGTGAGCCTATTCAAGCCTTGTGAGCCATGAGCAAAAGTAAAGGAATCTAGCAAAAGATAGGTTGAATGTAAAATTCCTATGAGCTAGAAACAAACAATCTTCCTTGTATTGCAAATGATGTAAATGTATTGATCTAGTGAATTGGCACGTGTTAAACTATCCACCATGATGAATTATAAATTTCCAAGTAAAAGGGTTAAGTCAAATGAGATATTAAACTCATGTTGTAAAAGGTCAAGTCAAAGAGTCAAGTTGAATGAGTTGTATAAGGTCAAAGATGTAAAAGTTAATTGGCATGCATGGATGTCAAGAGGTATGCAAGCATAAACAAGTGTCATGCATGACATGCATACATGTCCATTTATAGTCTAAGTTGGCATGGAATGCAGTGCCAAGTCACCTAGGCGAGTTGGAGTTCCAATTCGAGTTCCAAGTCAACATGCTAACTCTGTTCAAGTCAAAGTTCCAAATTTAGTTCAGTTTAATTCAATTCAGTTCTAACTAAGCCACTGCTTCAATTTTAATTTGGGTTAAATATTTAAGTTCAGTTGTGGATAGATGCAACGCCTTGGGCTATTTTAAGCCACTCTTCTCCTCCTTTAAGTAAGTAGTCGACCGTCATTTTAAACATAACAACGGGCTGTGTGTGAGTGACGGGAGTAGGTGATATCAGTCTACAAAGAAGGTGTGTATCAGTCCAATGAGTAGGTGCTAACAGTCCATTGTTAAGTGCATAGATCAGTCCACACTCAACGCATATATCAGTCCACACACAACGCAGATATCAGACTTGTAACAACAACATTTAACAACAAAAAAGAAGGCATATATCAGACCTGTAACAATAAGAGATAAGGCACTTTTATCAGACCTATAACATGTGTAACAACCAGATAAAAGTTGTATATTAGACCTGTAACAACAATGTATATCAGTCATAAAAGGGTTGTTGTGACATTCTATCAAAGGCAACAAACATCATTCATAAACAGGATGTTGTAACAACCAATATTGAAATCCATATCAGTCCAATACCAGGTGCCTTAAACAAAGTTTATATTAGCAAGAAGTCAATCTCGGTTGAGTCATTGGAAAGCTCGTTATGAGTAGAATTTTCATGGTGGATTTGATGTAAGTGATCAATTATTATCTTGGAAATAAAGGAATATTTGTTTGCTGGGGTTTTTCTCCTTGTATAGGGTTTTTTTGTATGCACGGTGAATCTAAGTTAAAAGTACAGTTAGATTTAAAATAAGCCTACAACCATTCGATCAAATCCTAAAATTTAACAACAAGAAGCAAGACAATTAATGTAAATGGTTCAGTTAAATGGTATGTAAGATCATTAATGCAAAAAAATAAATAATAAAAGTGATTGATCAAAGGTTGAGTTAGATGGTATATAAGATATTTACCCCCATAGTAGCATCCCCTCCATCTATTCAATTCAAATAGTAATCGATCAACAACTCTTCACCTACAACTATTGATTTTGTTGCACATATGAATATACAATTTCCTTCACACCCCTCAAATATGCAATTCGATTTCTTAGTTGTTGTCCCTGGTCATGTACTATTTATAAAACCCACAATGTTTCTAGAAGTTTTTGGCCTTCCATCAATATACATAGTCACCCCTTTGTTTTGATTGTTGTCTACAAGTTGTATATAATTTGCAGCAACTCTGTATCTACGCATACTTCATGTATATCGAACCAACAACAACCAATGATTGTATTTGTAGCATGGTCCAACATACTCCATCAATTCAGTTACAGTACCATATTTGACCTTTATTCCATCCATGGAAAATAGCCCCAATCCATGTAAGGATGATGGAGCAATGTGATACATCCTCCCATTGATGAATAAATATGTGTCCAATTGAGGTAGCTCCTTAGGTACCCATGGTTTCACAAGATTTTTATACCTCAAGGGAAATTCAATGTCACCTATTCTCTCATCATCATAATCACATGACCCTCCTTCGGAAATAAAAAAAATTCATGCATCTACGAAATCTTCTCCTTACCTTTTCAGCTCTAGTTGATCTAGAACTGCTAGATATAGTACAATACGTCTCACTTTCAACCTCTCCTAGTATATCTTTATCCTCAGTTGAGAAAGATAGATTTGATAGTTACCTATTTGGTGGTACCTACAGTCAATAAAATGACAAGATAAGTTAGCGAGCTAAGTATATTGGAAGAGATGATGATTGTTTACTTGAAATTCATGAAATGTGAATTGCATTCAAAAAGCATGGTTTAATTAGAATGTAAGGACTTTTGAGATTGATTTCATGTTGTTTTATGTCGTTGCTCATGATTTTAATTTCTCATTATTTCTCATAGAGATATTTTCTCTAGATTTACATGCTATGTTTGAGGATGCTTTAGAGATGGGAAACAATAAGGTGGTTTTCATTAATGCATTGATTTTTTCTCACTCCCAATATCTCGAGAAGAGTGAAGGTGAACACGAATCCAATGTTTCATTATATGTTTATAATCATAGGGGTTATTGTTCACAAGAAATATTTCTAGTATTAGGGTTCTTGATAGCTATCTAGGGTTAGGGTTTTATTTTTTGTTGCCTCAACCATTTATTGGGGTTAATGTTTTGGACCCTCTAGAATATTTTTGAAAGTTCACACATGACTAGTTTCACATGTGTGAGTAACGAAAGATAACATGGCATCCACTAGATATCATGATGGTCAAAAAGATAGATCAACTTGTCAGAGACATTACTAGTGCATATGAACCCCAATTGAGGCGATCTTCATGTTGTTGGAAATATTTTGATTGAACCACATCAAGAGCATATGAACTTTGTTCATGAATTTTTTACCCTAAAAACAGTCATTTAAGGCCTCGAACAAGCACTGGAATTTTTTCTCTCCCAAATCACTAAAGTAGGACCTACCCCTAAAATAGGCCCTGCAAATGAATAACTCCATTTTTTCCACCCATAAAATACCAAAATCGATTAAAAATGATATAATGGCTCATTTCATATCATTATTTCTTGAGTTATATGTATTTTCCTTCTTTCCTTGTGTTGGAATTCAAATTATTTAGACTCACATATTTCTAGTGCCCTTGCATTCTACACTTGAAGCCTGATTAATTGAATCTTCCTTCTCTTCCTCTAGGAATTCCTCGACCTCTAAGGGATTCATAATTTCCCTTGAAATGTTGGCTAGGAATACTTGTGCTAGTTCTTTCTCCTTTGCTCCCACTTGTCTTCCATTTTCCATACATGGTATTCTTTCTACCTCTTATTCCTCTACCTTGGGAACTTTGTTGTTTTCTCGACAACTTCTCTTTGGCATTAAATATATTAATATGCCTTTGCGATAGAGTAAATTCATAACATGCTAAGCTCATCTTAGATAAAATACCAAACATTGATATAACTAGAAACAACCTCATTATCTTCATCACTTTTCCTAGATTCGATGGACAATATTGGTTACCCAGTAAAGTATCTCTCGATACTCCATGTCTGCAACCTGAGGGAATGTATGGGATTCCCATATTTATGAGAATTAGGGCACAAGTGAGGTTTCTCCAGAAACTGATAACTATTATAGTACATAACTATTAATGTTTAGTATGAACACCTATATTGAGTTCACGCGTGTTCAATAGAATAACATTGTCGATGTAGACTGCCCATACCTTTGGGTATATTAGTATTTTTTGGGAATCATAGGAATAAAGAGACTAAAATAGTAGTTAATATCTATCATTGTTTTTTAATTCTTATATAAATTTCATACATGTCATTTTTTTGTAAGTTGGTGAGTTTTTGGTTGCATCCCAAGGACTAAGCCAAGTGAAATACATGCATACATTAGACATGGTGGAACCAACATCGAGAAGTTATGAAAAAAATAAAAATCTTTGGGGAGCCAACCCTTAGGTTCATTTGGTGATTATGAGACTATTATACATATATTTACTGGTGATTTGATGATGAGAATGTCCTTGCTTCCATAAAATCTTAGGTGTAGTAGACCGCACAAATTTCTTGTATGTTTAACCTTATTTTATATTTAACTTTTTGGTTTTCACTTCTTTCATTTTAGGGGTTTTTTTT
>WSFP011572306.1:0-10723 GCA_009831015.1 Picea engelmannii
GAATTGATGACAACACTTTGATGCAATACTGAAATCATTTCATGCAATACTGAAGTCATATCATTCATGCTCCCCCTGAAACCATGCCTCTGTCCTCTACATCTCTGTGACCATTGCTCCCCCTAGAATCATGCCTCTGTCCTTTGCATTTGATAAATCTCTCCTCCTTTTTCATCAATGGCAAAGGTATCTTTCCATCTGGGGTTGCTCCCCCTAACTGAACTATCCTCTTTATGGTGCTTCCTCGTGTACATCTAAGACATATAAGATACACATTCAAAAGAATTCATTTTGGAGTAGAAATAACTCCGAGTCTCTGGCGAAGATACTCAAAGGMTTCCTGTGGAAGTGGTTTTGTAAAGATGTCCGCCACTTGTTCTTTTGTGCCCACGTACTCAACTCTGATGTTCTTTTCTGCAACCTGTTCCCGTAGAAAGTGATACTTAATTGGAATGTGCTTTGTCTTGGAGTGCATCACCGGTTTCTTTGAGATACTGATGATGCTTTTATTATCATAATAGATTGGAATGGGCTCATCATACTCAACCTATATATTTGTCAGATTTTGTTTCATCCAAAGAACCTATGTACAACATGTTGTTGTTGCAATATACTCTGCCTCAACTGTAGATAGAGATATTGATGATTGTTTCTTCCTTAGCCATGATACTAAACACTCACCCAAGTAGAACACTTCTCCACTGGTGCTTCGTCGATCATCAATACAACCTACCCAATCTGCATCTGTGTAGGCAATAAGAGATAGATCCTTTCCTTTTGGATACCATAATCCAAATTCTTATGTTCCTTTGAGATATCTGAAAATCCTCTTCACTGCTAACACGTGTGATTTATTTGGTGCTACTTGAAATCATGCCACCTGTCCAACTGCCTTCATTACATCTGGTCTGGATGTTGTCACATATAGTAGGCTACCGATCATTGACCTATATCGCCTCTGATCTGTAAATTTTGAATCATCATATTTGCTTAACTTGCAACTGGTTTGCATGGGAGTGATAATTGGTTTGCAATCTTCCATTCCAAACCTCTTTATCATTTCTCTAATATACTTGGTTTGAGAAATAAAAACTCCTTGGTTGCTTTGACGTATCTGAAGTCCCAGAAATAAGGATAGTTCTCCAAGTAATAACATTTAAAATTCATTCTGCATATCCTTTGCAAATTTCTGGCTTAACCTGTCATCATCACTACCTAAAGTAATATCAGCAACATAAAATTCAATTAATAAAATTCTATCTTGACTTACCTTGATGTAGAGGTTGTTGTCTACACTTCATTTTATGAACCCTGCCTGTTGTAGATATTTATCTAGTCTAGAGTGTCATGCTCTAGGAGCTTGTTTTAGACCATACAAGGCCTTCTTTAATTTACACACATAATCTGCGTTCTTTGACAACTGAAATCCTTTTAGTTGTTCCATGTAGACTTATTCTTCAAGTTCCCCATTCAGAGAAGATGATTTTACGTCCATCTAATACACTTTAATATTTTTGGAGCATGCATAAGCTAAACGCAATCAGATTGCTTCCATTCTGGCAACTGGGGAAAATGTCTCTTCAAAGTCGATTCCTTCAACCTATGCATATCCTTTACATATCAATCTAGATTTGTTCCTTGTAATCTGTCCATCTTCATTCAATTTATTCCTATATACCCACTTTGTGCCGATCACATTCTTATCCTTTGGTCTTGGAACCAATTCCCAAGTGTCATTTTTCTCTATTTGATCCAATTCTTCATCCATGGCCTTGTTCTAAAATTCATCCTTGATGGACTCTTCAAAATAGGTTGGTTCAATCATAGATGTGAGTGCTAGGTGCATTTGTTCTGGTGAATGGATTCTTCTTCTAGTCTCAACTCCTGCATCTTTGTTTTCAATAATTTGATCTAAAGGATGATTCTTCTGTACCCGTCTGCTAGGTGTTTTTGGAGTTACTTGTTGAACTTGCTCTTATATTTCCGTCGAATCCTCTTCGTCTTCCCCTTCCTTTTCATCTTTTATTTCTTCTTCGTAAATTTGTTCCATTGATTCATTTTCTTCTTCCTTTGATTCTTGTCTACCTGTTTCATCAATTGTTACGTTGATTCTTTCCACTTCTTTGTTCAATCTCAAGTTGTAACACTTGTATGTTTTTCTTGTACTTGAGTAACCAAGAAGTACTCCTTTGTCCACATGAGAGTCAAACTTTCTCATTCTGCCATGTTCTCTTTTGATGTAGCATTTGCTTCCAAAAACTTTGAAGTGCTTTACATTTGCTGGTCTTCCTTTCCATAGCTCGTAAAGAGTTTTGTCAATGTTGTTTATGAGCATTACTCTGTTTTTAATGTGAACTATTGTATGCATTGTCCGTGTCCAAAAAATATCTATCAATTTTGAATCCATTAGTAATGTTTGAGCCATTTCTTGTACTGTCTTGTTCTTTCTTTCAACAACTCCATTATGTTGAGGTGTCCTAGCAACGAAGAATTGCCTTTTTATTCCATGAATGTTGTAGTAGTCCATAAATTCCTTTGAAGTGAACTCTCCTCCATTATCAGATCTCAAGCATTTGATTTTTGAATCCATTTCATTTTCAACCATTTCCTTGTAGATCTTGAAATTTTCAAAATCTTCTGACTTATTCTTGAGAAAACAAAATGCGATCATTCTTGTATAATAATCAATTAATAACATAAAGTATTTCTCACCTTTTAATCCTTTTGTTGTAGTTGGTCCAACTAGATGAGTATGCACAATTTCCAATGGTCTTGTTGTTGAATATTCCTTTGATTTGAACCTGGTCTTTGTTTGCTTTCCTTGTTGACAATGCTTGCATAAAGTGTTGGTTGGTTTCGTGATCTGGGGCATTTCTCTGACTGCTTCTCTTTTGCTGACTTTGATAAGGTTATCAAAATGTATGTGACCCATTCTTCTGTGCCATAGCCAAATTTCATCTTCATTTCCTAGACAACACTTTTCATTTCCAATTTCACTTAACACATATATGTTGCTTGAAGTTCTCGCAGTTGTAGAAATCAATTTTCTTGAACTTTCTTTTCTTATCTCGCACTTTTGTGAATCAAAAGTAGCTTTATGACCTTGGTCACACATTTGACTCACACTTAGAAGATTATGTTTCATATCTTCTACTAGTAGAACATTTTTTTCCTTTGTATTCTTGTTCCCAATTCTGACTATGCCTTTTCCAATGATTTTGGTTGAATCATCATTTCCAAAGAAGACCGATCCATATCTTTCCTTTCGTAATGTAAGAAACCTGTCTCTATCACCTGTCATGTGTTTGGAACACCCACTGACAACATACCAACCACGTTTCTTCTGCTTATCTTGTAGAGAGAGTGCGCATTCTTCATTGCTATACTGATATTGCTTTCTTATCCATGTCCTTTTCTGAGGTTCTTGTCTGTGACTGTTGTTATTCTGTTGTGGTTCTCTAGGAGGGACTGTCATTCTGCAAACTTTGGCTATGTGTTGGCACAGGGGAGGACCCGAGGTTCAATGCTTAAAAAATGCACCAAGAAAACCTTAACTTTCGGCCCTTTCAGCAACACCTGCGAAGCAGATGAAGTCTCACCCGAGGTAGAGGCAGGGGTGGTTACAGGACTCAAGTGTCTACAACCTAACTGGGACATAGATCTGTGATTACAACAATTAACAGAGAACTTAGCAGTAAACATTCATTACTATTTACTTCGCAGGGTGAAACCCTAATTACAGAACAACACAATATTCACAAGATCTAATATATCCAAGCACTTAGCATATAGAATTAGATTAGATCTAGCATTCATTCCCATCACTAAGCACTAAGCTACTATTATATCAGGTGCATCTAACATGTATCACTAAACTAAGCATAAATCACATCAATAACATAACAACTATAATGCACAAAGAAACCACAACACAAGATATATGTGGTTCACCCCAGTGTGGGGCTACGTCCACCAACTCTTCTCTTCTTTATTGTCTTTTGTCAATCTTCTATAAGCACAGAGCCTCAAGAACCCACTCTGCATAGGAAAGGAGATCTGTGCACACCTCGCCAGACCCTCCTTCCCCGAGCTAGGTTACAACACAAAACCTCTCTACAGTCACTTGCACTTAGCTCTGCAAGTTCTCATGCACACAGTATGCACAAATCTAGCTTAATCACGTAGATACAACTACTTACATCACTTGCACTCAACACAATATAACACTTAGCACCACGTCTCTCCTAGATCTAGTGTGTTTCTGACATAGTTTAGATATCTATTTATACATTACAAAAGGGGCCAAGGCATGAGTAAACCCATGGGCCGACATCCCATACCCGTAACATAAACCTTAAACCCAAAAATGACCTAAAAAGGGGTCGAGATCCTGTGATCTCCGCTTCTTCTTGTGCTCCGCCTTCGACCAGCCTATCGAAGTCCCGAAAATGGTCAAACATGACCAAGGCTCTCCAAAACTTGGTCAAGGGAAAACAACCCCCCCAAAATCACCTGTGACTCGTCTCAAGTCACTCTGATATGGGTAAATCTACCTCAAATGCCTCGAGCTTGGCTCGAGCTGCCTCGACCTATTGTTTCACCAGAGCCTCTTGCTCGACAAAATCTTGAATAACCTTCTCTGTCATAGGTCCTTCCAAGTGTTGTTCCACTGTGGTGACCACTTGTTCCAATTCTACTCCTCGTCCTTCAATCTCCTTAAAAAGTATGCATGCTGCATCTTGCACTGGCTGGAGTCGCTGAGTCACTTCCATGACCTTACACTGTATGGCATGGACTTATTGTTGAACTGTGCACTATTCCTAGAATCATCTCATCCTCTCTATCACTGATAGTGGCATCAAGTATGCTTGCACTGTTGCTGCTTGTTGCTTGGCCTCCTGAAGCTGTGACTCCAGTGTCCTTAGTTCAGGGTCCTTTGCAAGGCACTCGTAAGTCTGTGCACTTTGACTGCTGAGTTGTTTAAATTTTAAGGCCAATGCCTTGATTCTCTGGAGTGCACTTTGAGCAGTTTCTTCTCTCTAGTCTCACACTTCCTGCAGAGTGCTTGACACTGCTTGTAACTCCAGTTCTGCTACCCTCTGTTGGAGCTGCTGAATGGCTTCGACAAGCTTCCCTACTGGGTCTTCTTCCATCTGTTCTAAGCCCATCACAAAGCGAAGTCTCTATTGACTGCTTCTTTAACTCCAATCTTCTCTGGGAGAAGTTGTTCCTTCTCCTCCTGGATTTTCTCTCTATCCTCTGCAAACTTGGCTTGGATGTCGTCTTTTTCCTATTGCGCAACCCAATGTTGCTTTATGGCTTCATCGTTTGCTTGCTTTAAGGCCTCTATGGCCTATTTTTTTTCTTCCTAAACATGACAAAGGTGAGCTTCGGTCACGTCTTCTATTCGGTGTAGCTGGGCAGTCTCATCTCCCAACTCTATTCCTTCTGATGACGAGGGTGAAGTAGACACTGTGCAGCTGGAGTAGAGGGCTTGTTGTACCTCTTTAAGCTCTGCTTCAATTATTTCATACATGGTCTCTTATTTGGCTTCATTGTGCTATAAGATATCTTCCGAGGTATCTGAGATAGTGGCGATGATGAAATCTATGTCATCCATTTTGAGCATAGTCCGCATCTGTGGTTTACTAGCTTTGGACTTCTTCCATGATATAGGTTTCGTGGGGGAAACCTTTCTTTTCTTGGAGGTCTCATCTTCATCAAGAGGATCCCTAAGCGATGTTACTTCACCTTGTTTTTCTTCTTCTCCTTTGTCCTCTTCTTTGTCTACTTCATCATCACCTCCCCCTCCAGGTGATTCTGAATCACTCTCTTTTGAGGCGTTGTTCCACTCCTGTACCTCTTCCTTTTTCTTCCTTCTGCTACTGTTGGGTGCATCATAATCTTCGCGAGTAACCACAGGACTTCCGATGAGGTCGGGGTCAGTTAGTTCTTCTTGGTTGACTGGTATAAGGAGCTCTGCAGGCCACTCCTTAGTTATTTCTTTCATGTCCTCCTTAGTGAGCTTATAATAAGATTGGAGCTCTTCTTTATGTTCGTCTCTGCACGCAGTGATATAAATAAAATGTCTATCTGTGCAAAACTTCACAAATGATATGAACCTATGCAGGGTGTTCGGCATCATATGAGGGAAAGAATCAATAACCCTCTTCAGCTACAGGTTGTAGGTGTGGAACACTGCATTTGACTTCCATTGTTTCACCATGTCGCTCGAATACCAGAGCGTGGTGAAATTCACAGCTAGGGGTTCAGATGGCTCAATCTCAGGGAAGGTCGCTCCTTTCGACATCTCCTAGGCAATGAAGGTGATGAGGATCAGTAGCCAACTAAAATGAAACTCATAGCCCTGATCCTGAGATTTGCGATAGTCTTGTTCTAACTGGTTGATGAGGTAACTTGCCCAGTTCATCTGTAGTCCTTCAATGCATTTTCCCGCGAGGTCAACAACACACCCTGTGACCTACGTGAGTCTGTTATTCCTTACTATCTTACCAGCGATCAACTGGTAGGTTAGGTACACTGTTCCATTATGAATGGAAGCTAAATTGTAGCCTTGCTTCCCCTTCTCCACATCGCCATAGGTATATTTAATTTTCTGCACTAGGGCGCGATCTGCAACCTTCCCTGGATAAAATTCTTGTGGGTCTGGTCCTTGCATGCTTAATCCGGTGATCTGATGGATTAGTGTTGGATCTATGGTGATGCGTCTGTCTATCCATAGATAACCACCATGGAAGCAAGACAACAATATTTTAACGCACACATTAACCTCTTGATGCCTTCCAAAGTGTGGTATCTTCATCACGTTCAGGATAGTGGACCTCGCGATGTCCATAATCCATGACCGGGGAATGATATTCAAATTCTTCCCCTTTGTCTTGGTCAAATACTTGTGTGGGGCGAGCATGCCATAGTTCTTGTGGTCTCCCAAGTTGAAGTCACTGATATTCAACGTCATGATTTGTCCAAACTATGGTCCTACTGCGCGTATCCCCTTCGAGAGGTACACAGTAATCAAGGTGTAGTCGAAGTCCCTTGGGACACTGTCATGGCTCACCATGCCAGCCAGGGGCAGGATATAGTCGGGCATGATAGATGGGATGAGCTTCACATTCACCAAGTCATCACAATGCTTGGTTTGTTTCTCTATTGCAGCTCGGGATGGTCCAGATCCACGAGCAGTCAACGAGGATGCTTGCACTCCTCTCGTCGACGAGGCTTGGACTCCTGTGGACATGACCTTCTCAGTAATGAGGTCTATGAGGATCTCTTTGATGAATTTATCTACTATGTTGAAGTCAACCGACATGCACGCTCGAGATTAGGTATCTCACGTCGGTGAACAAACAATCACGGTAACATAACGGGTGGCAAGCTCTCAATAGAACTGTGTGAAAGCAACTAGTTCTCTATGGGCTCAGATAATCACAATTGGCAAAAGTTTTCTCGGTACAACACTCGATGGGATAAATAGACAACATCGTAACAGACTCCTCCAATGGGCAATAATGCCTCAATCAATTCAATTCCATCCGTTATGGCGTGGTCCCAACGGTCCAATGGAGATCTTTCTGGCCATTACTGCGGTTCGAGCCATTATGGAGCGTTGGGATAATGGTCAGAACACCTCCAACGGTCATATTTCTTCGCCATGGCGAAGTGCCAATCTTCGTTGTTCTGTTATTTCGGCGAAGTTCAAGTGCTGCAAACCTCCCTTCTACGAAGTTCTCTTTGGAACTTCCTGCAATTTCTCTAACTTTGCTTTCTTCTTACTGAGCTTTCTAGCTTTCTTTCCTATAATCTGAGTTACTGGTTTCCTCTTTCCATTATTGTTCTTATCTCCTCTTGGCATAGTAACTTCTCACTGTGGAGGGTCTTTCATAGGGTTTGAAGGTAATACTTCTTCTCTTTCTGGGGTAGGTGCTCTACTCTCTTGTAAATACATGTGTTTCAAGTCTTCCTGTGTTCTTTCAACTTCGACGTCCAGATCTCTGGTCCTTAGTAGCTTCGACTGATCCTCTTGTTCTTCCAGTAAGTATGTTATTCTCCTAGCCATGAAATCCCTTATTTATTGCTTTTTCTGTTCTAGTTCCTCCTCTTCTTGTTTCATTCGTATCTGATCTTTCTCAATCCAGGTTTTTCCTAGCAAAATAGAAAATGGGGTGTTGTTCTCAACAAATTTAACGACCTCAAATTATTCCTCTATCAAAGTTCCATGAGCACTCATAGATATCTGGGTAAGTCTTCTACATAGGGTTATCATCTTTCCTTTAGAGAATCCTATTCCTCCCAATGAAGGAACCATAGCAAGTTTTTCCAAAATTTCCCAAGTTCTTTCTGTCATGATATTCACCTGTTTTTCCTCATCCAGAACACAGTCTATGTCAAAGGCTCCTATTCTTGTTTCTATGCACTCCTTATCGTTTAAGATCTCTGATAAGTTGATATCTCTATGATCATTCATGGTTTCATTCATCTGTATTAATACAGTCTCTAATTCTTTCTGGGGTTCTATCATATCCTTAGTTTCTTGGCCTGTCTCATGGTTTTCTTGTCTCATGTTCATCTTTTCAACTTTATCAATCATTCTTGGGCAATCCAAAACTTCATGGTCCAAATCTTTACAACAAAGACAACTAGGATCTCTACCAGGGCAATCCTTAGCAGGATGTATCAGTCTTCTGCAACTATAACAAAGAGTTAATCCTCTCTTTCTCTCAAATGACCCCCAAACTTTCATGTATTGCACACTGGGATCACAGTAACCAACCTGGAAAAAATTATTTCTAGGATCCTGCATCCATTTGTTAGTCCAAACATTCTTTCTATGCATAGGAATAACATATCTTTCACTATTCTTACAAGATCTACTCATATCCAATCTTCTTTCATCTAGATGTGCCCTAGTTTTCAGACTAACACAAAATCTATTAGATATACCTAGATCCATTCTTTCGAAACAAAAATTTTCACTTATCTTACCTCTCTCAGAGCACAAAGCTTTAAGATATTACCTCTTTTCTTCAGATCTGATTCCTTTCTTAGCACAAAGCTTCACAGTCAAGTAGAATACTGTGCACTAAAGCAACAGATCTATGCGCAACACGTTCTTTTCCTTAGTTCCCAGCAATCACAGTTTTAGGTCACGACAACGAAACCATTTGTTGGCACAGGGGCAGACCCGGGGTTCAACGCTTCAACATCGCACCAACAAAACCCTAACTATCGATCCTTTCGGCAACACCTGCGAAGTAGATGAAGTCTCACCCAAGGTAGAGACAGGGGTGGTTGCAGGACTCAAGTGTCTACAACCTAGATGGGACACATATATGTGATTACAACACTTAACATAGTACTTAGCAGTTAAAATTCATTAAAATTCACTTCACAGGGGGAAACCCTAATTACAGAACACCATAATATTCACAAGATCTAATATATCCAAGCATTTAGCATATAGAATTAGATCAGATCTAACATTCATTCCCATCACTAAGCACTAAGATACTATTATATTAGGTGCATCTAACATGTATCATTGCACTAAGCATAAATCACATCAATAACATAACAACTATAATGCACAAAGCAACCACAACATAGGATATACGTGGTTCACCCTAGTGTGGGGCTATGCCCACTAACTCTTCTCTTCTTTATTGTCTTATGTCAATCTTCTATAAGCACAGAGCCTCAAGAACCCACTCCGCATAGGACAGGAGATCTGCGCTCACCTCGCTAGACCCTCCTTCCCCGAGCTAGGTTACAACACAAATCCTCTCTACAATCACTTGCACTTAGCTCTGCAAGTTATCATGCACATAGTATGCACAAAGCTAGCTTAATCACGTAGATCCAACTACTTACATCACTTGCACTCAACACAATATAACACTTAGCACCACGTCTCTCCTAAATCTAGTGTGTTTCTTACATCATCTAGATATCTATTTATACATTACAAAAGGGGACAAGGCATGGGTAAACCCATGGGTTGACATCCCATACCTGTTACATAAAACCTAAACCCCAAAATACCCTAAAAAGGGGCTGAGATCCCGCGATCTCTGCTTCGCCTTGCACTCCGCCTTCGACCAGCCTATCGAAGTCCCAAAAATGGTCAAACATGACCAAGGTTCTCCAAAACTTTGTCAAGCGCCAACACTATGTGTCCAAAATTGTTACATTTGTAACATTCCACTTTAGTGCTCAAAGATTCAAACCCGTTGTAACTTCTTCTCTATGTTTCACTAGGCCTTCTTGGATAACCCCTTTGTGCACGACTTTCAAAGTTGCTTTTGTTCTTGTTGTTAGCTCTACAATTCATGGCTTTATGTCTAAAATTATTACATGCATAACATAAACCAAAAAAGATAGTTTGATACGTGGGAGTTGAAGATCTTTTGAAAGGAGGTACTCTTATGAATTCTTCTTCTTTCTAAGGACTATTTGTCGTTTGTTGATTCTGAAATATGAATCTTATCGGTGGAGGAGTGTCCTTTTAATATTCCTTGTAGATCTTCCTATCCCCCTTAATTGTTTTTACAAAGATTTTTGGGTATGTTTCTTGCTATGTTGTTTTGGAGCTTGATCCTTTTTCTGTCTGATTTTATCCAAGTCCAGACTTGTCATGATGAGATTTTTTACTGTTGATAATGTCATCCAAAACTTTTGAGTTGTTCTGCATATTTTTCTTTTGAAG
>WSFP011572307.1:0-10723 GCA_009831015.1 Picea engelmannii
CCAACTATGTTGTCAACACATCAGAACTGAAATGAAGACAAGAGAAACTCCCCTCCCTAAAGCAGACCAAAAAAGTAAAAGCATGCTGGAAAAAGAAGCTTAACAACCTGGAGCTCATTGTCAAATCATGTAAACAAGTCATATCAAAAAAGGAATATTTATTCACAAGGCTGCTCCAGATGGACTTAGCCGGAACTACCAACAAGGTTCAAGATCCAAACTTGATTCTCAAATCCTTGTCAATCACCAAAGAATCCTTCCAGGAACAAGTTGATATTTTAAAGGGGTTGTATTTCATAAATTTTTACGGCATACTTGAATATCGTTTAGATGAGCACGAGCGCTGGGTACTAGACTATGCAGAACACAATGAATAAATTGAACAGAGTCTACATAGTATTATTATTTCAATGTTATTTCAAGTGTGTTATTTCAATGGATCTAAGGAAATTAGAAAACGACCTTTACGACATAGAAATCCGAGATGAAATCAACACGCCCCCCATGAAAAGCTACATCGAAGAATGGTTCCAACAGAGAATGGATAGCCTCGTCCAAGAAGGGATACAACCGGTCAACATGACTCCACTGACCATCGACGACAACAACAAAAACGCTTCGGCTTCATAGTAAGTCTATACTGACATCTTGTTTTCTTTATCAATCCAGTTTAATTCTACGATGTCATCTTCTTTTCTTTATCAATCCACTTATGACCTCTTTAAATAGAAAATTGTAACCAAAGACTCATAACTTCCAATTTATTCTTTTCAGGTCTTCCTCTCTATCGGCGTGCACTTCTTCTTTCAATGTTCCTAATTCTTGTACTTATTTCTTTTTATGGTCCGCAGGAGCCCCAATCCCAGTCTATATGACAAACACATTTAAATTTCCAGAAACATGTAACAAGCATTATTAATTTTTGATAAATTCCAAAGAAAACTGATTTGACAATGCCTTTATTGTATACTAAATTTTGGGTTTCCAGGAACCTTTCTTGTTTGTTCCAAAGAAAACTAATTCAGATCTGCTACATTTATTGTGTCCTATTGTATGATAATTTTTTTGTCTTGAACGACGTTGTTACTATTTTATTGTATGCTAAATTTTTGGGTGTCCAGGAACCTATACTTTGATAGATTTTGATTTCTCTTGTGTCCAGAACCCTTATCTTTAAAGAAAACTAGTTCAGGAATGTTAATTTCTTTGTGTTTTCCTCCACGAGACTATGTAACAAATGTTATTACTATTCTATTGTATGCTTTTAAATGTTGATGTAATTTCCAAAGATATGTAACAAACATTATTTATTTTATAATAAGTTTCTATAGTTTGCAAGTCCGCTTGTCAATTTGTATATCGTGGAACTCTCGGTGCTATTTGTAGGGCACATAAGAACAGAGGCCCATTTTTTACCCCGCTAGCCCGAGAACCCGCGATCCAAACACTGCCTAAGTATGGAATGAGGGCTCTATGCATGCTCTATAAAACATGTGCAAAGAAAACTAATTCGACAATGCTATATTTTTTTTGTCCAAGAAAAGCCTTAGTTTTAAAGCAAACTAATTCGGGAATGCTATTTTTATTGTGTTTTTCTCCATGAAACTATGTAACAGGCGTTATTAGTATTCTATTGTATGTTTTTAAATGCTCATGTAATTTCCAAAGATATGTAACAAAGATTATTAATTTCTGGTAAATTTCTATAGTCCACAACTCCGCGTGTCATTTTGTATATCGCAGAACTGTCGGTCCTATTTGTAGGGCATGAAACATCAGAGGCCCAATTTTGAGCCCGCCAGCCCGAGAACCTGCGATCCAAAAAATGGCTAAGTATGCAATGAGGGCTCCATGCATTCTCTATAAAATATCATCCCCGTACTTTATAAAGGTACAATTTCATATGTATAAAACTAAATATCTACTTTATAAAAGTACATATTTCATATGTATAATTTATTAATTTCTGATAAATTTCTATAGTCCACAACTTCGCTTCTCAATTTGTGTATCATTCAACTCCCATGTGGCATCCTCTAGCTATGTATCGTTCAACTGTATTAAAAATTCATGAATTGTGCATTGATGGAGATGATGCTTGCATTGGGCTAGGATGGATTGTGGCTGCAACCAAATGGAACCTTCTTCATCCAATTCAGGGAGACTAGTTTGAATTTGGAACTTGTATCCAATCACTTTCTTTAAGTAGGAGACATGAAAAATTGGATGGAGCTTAGAGTGATTAGGAAGGGATAATTTGTGTTAGAGGGCACATAAATGAGGATATTTGGAAATTCAATCTACCACAACCATGATGATTGATTTATTACCAAATTTGGGTAATCCAATGATGAAGTCCATAGAGATATCTTTCCATATAGTAGATGGGATAGGGAGAGGTTGTAATGTGTTTGGAGTTAATTTTACTGTGTATCCCTTGTTATGTTGGCAAGTATCAGATTTTTCCACAAAGGTGTGTATGTTATGATTCACGCCTTCTCATAAAAAGGAACATTTGATCCCTTTCATATGTTTTATGAAATACATAATGTCCTGCTATTGGAAAGATACAGAGTTTAGAGAGTAGGAGGATTTAAAGTTGGATTGTTTTCTTAAATATAGTTGGTCTTTATAGTGGAGCTCCTCATTTTTCCATGTCTGTCCCAAAGATGCATTAGTTTCTTGTTGCAGTTGTTGGACTAGGGTAGAAATTTTGGGATCTTGGAACCATTCATGGTGAACTTCCATCAACCAATCGACTACAATGAAGGAGAGAGAAAAGAGGGACCCTTCTTCTTCATATTTCCTGGAAAGATTATCAACTACCACATTCTCTTTTCCCTTCTTGTAAATGATCTCGTAATCATAGTTGAACATTTTGGTAATCCACTTCTATTGCTTGGGGGATGAAATCCATTGTTCCAAAAACTATTTGAGGCTGCGATGATTAGTTTTAATTTGGAAGTGTTTCCCAAGAAAGTAAGGATGTTAGGTATTCACTTCATGCAAAATAACAAACATTTCTTTTTCATATGTGCATTTTCCCAAGTGTTTCTCAAAAAATTGTTTACTAGTAAAGGCCAAGGGTTTTCCTTCTTTCCTAAGAACTACACCAATGCCTTTCCTTGAGGCATCATGCTCCAAAAAACAAATCTTTGTGAAGTCGGGTAGATCCAGTACTAGAGTTGTACACATAGCCTCTTTCAAAGCCTAGAAGGCTTGATTGGTTGTCACATTTCAACTAGAAGCATTTTTCTTAAGGAGGGCAGTGAGTGAGGCTGCAATTTTTCCAAAATTATGGACAAAATTTTGATAGCATCCACTTAAAACAAGGAAGCCTCACAAAATTCTAAGAGTCTTAGGGTAGGGCCAATCCTTCATAGATTCAATTGTTTTGGAATCCATTCAAAAACTATCCTTACTAACAATATGGCCCAAGTATTCTACTCTTGAGGCCCCAAAGGCACATTTGGATCTTTTGAGAAAGATTTGATGCTAAGAAAGTAGGTGTAAGACTTGATCCATATGGGAAAGATGGGCTTGCCAAGTTTTACTATAAATGAGGAGGTCATCAAATAAGACAAGTACAAAATGATGAAGAAAGGGTTGAAAGATGTGATTCATGAGACTTTGGAAAGTGGATGGCACATTACACAAGCCAAAGGGAACGACTAAGAGCTCATAACGACCTTCTTGAGTATGAAAGGAAGTCTCAGGAATACCGTCCTCCTTCATATGAATCAGGTGATAGCCGAAACATAGATCAAGTTTGGTAAAGAATTGAGCACCAATCAGTTCATCCAAAAGGTCATCAATGAGAGGAATGAGAAATTTATTTTTGATGGTAGTTTTTTTGAAAGCACAAAAATAAAGGAACAAGCACCAAGTACCTTATTTTTTGAGTACCATGACTACATGAAATGGATAAGGTTTGGTACTAAGGCAATTGACAATCACAACTAACAATTCTTGAACAATTTTTTCAATCTTATTTTTTTGAGCATTCGAATGGGTGGTGATAAGGGTGAACATTGGGTGGATGACTACTAGGTAGAAAGTGGGATGGAATTATCATGGGGACCACAGGAAGGTGGGAGGATTTGGGTTTTTTCAAAAAAATGAGTGGTGTTTGAAGAGGATAAGTTGTGTGTCTAGATGAATGGTTAGGGATGGAGTCTCAAAGGATTGAATGGCATGGAACTAGGAAATAATGTTAGAATGACTCTTTTTGAGGATTTTTTCCATTTGGTGTGAAATGACGATCTCGGGGAAACTTGTTGTGATGCCTTGGAATTTGTAGTGATGCCCATCCTATTGGAAGATCATATATAATTCCTTGAAATCCATGGTTATGGGGTTTAGAGTTTATAACCATTCAACACCTCGAACAATTTTGCAACCCACCATTTCAATGGAAAACATGTGGGATTTTAGAGAATAATCACCAATTTACAGGCACACATTTTCATAATGACCCCCACATTTCATCGAACCTTCATTAGTAATCATGATTTGAAATTTTTTGGCTGCATGGATATACAAACAGGTTTTGTCACATACCCACTACCTAAATCGGAATTTTCCGGTCTTCTACCGAATCAGAACCCCTAAATATCCATGGAGGCCCAGCGTAAGCTGGCTCTTTCTTTCTCTCTCTGTTCCCATGTGATCGCGGGTCACAGTCACAGTTCAAATAAACGCAATGTATTTTGTATTTCGTGTCTCGGCGCTACGGTAATGTTAAACTGTTCGGCTCTGCAACCGCCGAACCCTGACAGGGCTAGCGACCAGACAATAGGGACGAATCCCTACAGGGTTAGCAATTAGCCAATAGGAATAGGCCCCGTCGCACAGTTAAGTGGAATACAGGTGGAAGAGGGGGAGGTGCGACACGGTAGTCGACAGGACAAGAGGGGGCCCCACTTCACACGCCACACTATTACGGACCCCCCCCCATTAAAGGAAGAATGGAAAAGGGGGTCCGGAATCCACCTGAGCGCCATTGATCATGATGAATTAATCTTGACTGTTCGAGAGTTGCGCGTCCAATTCTGGACCCCCCCCCATTAAAAGCAGAATGGCAAGGGGGCTCTGGAATGCATCCTCAGTCATAGATCTGGGCGAGTGGACTCTGGCCATCCAGATCTGCTCGCTACTTACCCTAATGTGCATTCGCGCCCCAACGTAAAACTGACATCTCTTCCTCACATCGGACGGTCGTTACGAACCCTGAGATTTCCTGAAGGAATCTTGTCTGTTCATCGGGTCTTAGCCACATGCTATCGTCTGGACATTATGGGTCGGGATTTGTCAAGGCAATAGCCTGAGTTTTTGTCAAGGGAACTCCCGAATCCCCGATCCCCGATTTTTCGAAATCGGAGATCTCACGACACGTGGCCTCCATCAATCGGATGGCTCAGATCTATCTCGGGGTTTCCATCATGGAAAATCCCAAGCTCTTGTCAATAGGAATCCCAATTCTGTGATTCCCGATTTCCCAAAATGGGAGATCTTACGACATGTGGCCTCCGTCAATCGGACGACACAGATCTATCCCGAGGTTTTCACCATGGAAAATCCCGAGCTCTTGTCAACAGGAATCCCGATTCCGCAATTCCCGATTTCCCAAAATGGGAGATCTTACGACACGTGGCCTTCGTCAATCGGACGGCTTAGATTTATTCCGGGGTTTTTCACCCCTATACACTGGGGTCTTAACCCTCGGGTAACTCCTGACAAATCCAACGGCTGTCGGGTTTTTCTGCCGAGATCTGACAACTCGGATAGATTCCCTACTTGTGGGCTCTGCCATGACTTCCTGGACGTGGAAAATCAACGGTCTGGATGTTCTCATGGACCTTGGGGATATACGATCCCGATTTCTTCGCTACCCACGAAGACACAGAGAAACCAAGTGGTAAGGAATTTAACACCCTACTTTCTCCTACCAAGTCTAACAGTCATGAGTGACCACCGATTTCCCGATGGAATCTCGTCCATCGATCAATACCTGTCAAGGTTAAGGTACTCAACACTCCATCTTCTCCTTCCGATCTGATGGTCGTGAGTGACCACAGATCTCCCAATGGAATCTCGTCCGTCGTTCACCATCTATCAAAGTTAAGGCCCTTAACTTTCCATCTTCCTCTTACTGAATCTAACGGTCATGAGTGACCATAGATTTCCTGACAGGTTCTCGTCTGTCGATCAACACCTATCAAGGTTGAAGTACTTATCCTTCCAGCTTCTTCTTCTTATATGACGGCCGTGAGTGACCACAGACCTCCCGACGGGATCTCGTCCGTCGATTCGATACCTATCAGGGATTTCTTAGGGCCTTGCGCCCTCACGTCCTCCTTCCAAGTTCTTGATGGGATTTTCCAAGAAGGGTATCTCTATGGGGAGGTTCACCCAGGGCACTATCTGAGGAAGATAAGGGTATCTTTCTCCCGAGGACCAGACATGAAGTTTGAATTAGATCAGTATGCATATAAACAATAATTTAAGAGAACATAAGCCATACGTAGTCTTTCCATCTAAACATACAACTATCAGTACTGATCAAGACACCATACAGACATCCTTATAATGAAATCATTCACAGTTTCACAGCTTATGACCATAAATGTCAGAATACATATATTTCAAGATGCCAAATGCAAAGCACTTATTAGAAAGTAACACCAGGGGTTATGAAACTACTGAGAGGGGTGCTTGTTTCCACCCAACTGTAGGCTTAGCGACTCCCAACGGATTTACCACTAGCCACCCCCGAGCTGAGACCACGATGTTGTGAGACTACGTCTATGTTCACCAATGACCAAGAGCGAAGGTTGCAATCATCCCTCTCTATTATCACTCACTCTGCATATCGCCAGAGTTCTCCCCTCGCATCTTTTTTTCCCCCAATCGCTTCTACCCCATGCCTTATCCTCTTGCGAGGTTGCGTGTGGCGCGATTACCCTCTCGCTGATTAGGCCCGACGACTCTACGGATGGGCGGTTCACCTCCCATCCCTCATTAAACCATCTACCTACCAGCCTGCGAGACATTTAATTTAGGGCCAGCGAGCCGCTTTTGGTTCTCCGAACCAGTGGAGTCCAAATACGGTATTAATCCTCGGTGGAAGTTAATGCCACCTTTCCAGGTGCCTTCCACTGCCATCGTGGTCTCTTTTCATCACATCCCCTCTCAGCAGTTCTGCAATATAAATTCATAATGTTATTTACATTCATCGACCTTCTTCATAAGGTCCATTCACATCATACATTTACATTTTCATCATGCTTTAGCATGGTAATTCCTATATTAGGATTAATTACAAATTTGGGGGAAACAGGGTGTTATAGGTTTCTTGATCAATTTGTCGATGAATGAATTAATGGGTGTTGCCACTGTCGATGAGGATAAAAACTTTATGATGCTTGATATAACCACTTAATTTAATATTTTGGGGAGCTAAAATACTAGTTAGAGCATGTAGAGAGATGAAGTGTTTTACCTCAGTTTGAACATAGGGTGGACTATTATCATTTTCCCAGGGCAGTGTTTCGGGAGGAGAAACATCAATTTCATATTCAGAAATGTCCTTGGAAATGTACATAAAAATAATGTGTTCCTTACATTTGTGCCCCATAAAGTATTTTTCATCATAGTTGTAGAAAATACCATCCAGTTGTCGTTCAACCATTTTCTCCCTGGTTAATTTTTGGACCTTAAGAGGAGGGAAAGGAGGAGATAAATTGGTGGGGAAAAGACGGGGAATAAAGGATAGTTTTTTTAATTTGAGTAGTAACCACCTATTGTGATTCCTTGGTTCTGTGAGCGACTTCAATCCAAGTCTTAGGGTGATCCATTAGGGCATGAACATGGATGTCATCATTGATACCACTAATAAAGCATTTGTGGAAGAAGGTGTCTGACATTCCTTCAGTGTGAAAATCCAATTGCTCAACAGTAGCGATGTAGTATTCAGTTGTACCTAACTAATTAAACTTAGTCAAACGGCCCAAATGATGAGTATCTATATCAAAACATTCATAAAAATTGACAACAAACTGGGTCCAAGAAATATAACCTCTGTGGGAACTTTTACGTCATTGTCACCATTGTCAATAGTCAAGATCTAAATAGAGGACACCAACATGAAATTTTATTAAGTATTCGGTGATGCCATGTAATGAGAAATGATGTTCCATTTGAGTGACTCAACCAATGGGGTCTAAGCCATAAAATGTATGCACCTCCACTTTAGAAAGATGTATATCATGAGCAATGGAATTATAATGAAAATCCATGGAATGGGATGATTCGACTCTCTCTTGGTGTAAAGGTTGCTCCCTGGAGTTAGGGCCTTTGAATTTATTCACAAAAGATGTTAAGAATTTCAGGTCAAGTCTGGTTAGCTAGGAATCAAGGGTAGGAATGTTGGAATTAATTTGATCCAAACTTTGATCGATCTAAGTTTGAGTTTCTTTGCATTGGTCCTATAATTTGCTAAAGGATTCTTCGAGGGAACCCAAGCGATTTCCAAAGGCTTAGTTGTGGGTTTCCATTTGAGGAGGGTGCACAAGTAAGAGAGAGGGGTGAGAAGGAGAAAGGGGCAAGTGGGTCCACACAAAAAGGATTACTAGAGAGTTTTACAAAGACGATTAGCGCGAAGCAAGAAATAGAGTGAGATATGTGCCAAATAAAGGTGTCAAATAGGGTGGGTAGGTCCACACAAAAAAATGCTTATGAAAGAGGGGTACCACTACGATCAACATGAAGAGATGAATCTATTTAGATAGATCTCAAATAAGGGTGCCAGTGGGACCACTTATACTCTTCTTTTTTTTTTTTACTCATGTGAATTTATACTATTGGTTGAATAATATTGTGCTAACATAGTGCACAAATTCTTAATACTGAAGATTGTGTAGGAATTTCATAGCTTGGGTGCAAAAGGCAAGGTTTCCCAAGATTAGATGTGAAAACTTTCAACATTGTTTCTCTTCTGGAAGCAAAGGGGTAGATTTTTGAAGGTTCCTAAGGACAAGGGAGTTCCATGTTCTATATATCTTTGATATACTTGCAGGGTCCAACAATAGTACTCGGCACAATATCTTAGGGCTCTAACTAAGGAGGGTTAACCTTACCCTTAAGCGCACTACCTGATTACCTAGGTACACAAGAGTATCATTCTCGAGTTATGATCTTGGTGCCACTATAGTAGTCAAGCAGTTGAATGGCTAATCCAAGTTTGGTTTCAATATTCTTACATGACTCTCAATATACCTAAGGGTATGTGGAAGTGACATTCCATGTAGAAGTGCAGTCAGATGTGGTACTACTCGAAGGGGTGTCAACATGAGTTACAAGGGTTTCCAAAAAGGTGAAACCATGTGTAGTTCTTTCATTCATTCTTCCCCAACCGTAGTTTTACCCATTGAAGGAAATATCATTATGGTTCTTTATAGGCATCAGAACATGTCTCTAGTCAAAATTTGTTTTCTAAACATTTGTCGAAGAAAAGTGTTTTGATACCACTTGTAAGGTACCAAATAGTAATATTCAAAGCAAGAACACAAATATTATCAATATTTAGCAGAAGAAACAAAACAATGAGAACAATAACAATATGGACCAAAATATTATACATTTATTAATGTGGAAAGCATTGTTCACTTGCCTCTTCGAGGGGGAAACCTACAATAGTGTAGAGCTCAAGTAAAAAATGATTCCACAAGTCAACTTTTACAATGCTTTCTACCTCTATATATACTACTTCTATCTTCTTAATAACATTCTAGAGGAGGAACTTTCTAGAGGCGGAACCTTCTAGTAAATCTTCCTACAATAGTTGTGGTCACATTATTATATAGGTCTTATTTACTAATGATAGAATTTCTTACATAGCACTTATAAACACTTTTTTTTTACTCTATAATTGTTGTGCCATCTCTTTATTTGTTTGGATGAATGAGCCAAGCACCAATAATCCATTGGTGCAACTCACCAATCACTTAGAAAAAACACAACACAAACATAACAAACACCATTCATAGTTTTAGTCTTTGATTCTTTTTAATTGTTTGATGTATTCTATAGAGGTTGGAATTAAAGGAGAAATACCAAAAGCACTTACCTACTTCTTCTCACAACGAGTAGTTTGATTGTGGGTGGGTGCAAGTTAATGATGGTCTCTCATGCCATGTTAGTGGCAATGCAAACATGGAAAAAAAACAATCTATTAACTTGGAGGGATTGTTCAAGGTACTTTTACAATGAATTTGAATATGGTGTAAAAAGATGAAATGTAGGAAATTTAATTAGCTTTCCAAATAAATAAATTTATTTAAAGAATTTGCGTATAACTATGTGAAATTTTAGTTTTTCTAATAGTGGTATGCTATTTTTCAAGAAAAATATAATGCATATGTTCCTGTTAGTGAAGGTGTTGAGTACCTTAACGATGGAATTTTCTTAAAACAATTTGTTGAATTGTAGAGAACACATTGTTCTAGTGCAAGGTAATTTTTCAAAAGTTATGATATATATATATATATATATATATATATATATATGAAAGTAATTATATCCTTGATTTACAAGGCCTTACATTAGTTTAGGGTATGGGGTATTAACATTATCAAACATTCTTTTTCTATCTTTTAGATTGTAGATCTTAGTCTATTCTAGTGTGGCATATAACTTATTTTTAAAATGGTTAAGTTGATAAAAA
>WSFP011572310.1:0-10723 GCA_009831015.1 Picea engelmannii
CATTTCCAATCCATTCCATTGATATGCCTTTCCATGACAATAAATGATATTTACTAAGTTCAAACAAGTCAATGGGAAGTCCCAAACACCACAAATATAAAAGAAAAATATAGTTGTTATAAAACTTATGATTAATATGTTTAACTTCAGAAATATGACAAGATACAAGAGGACAAATTTAAAATCCCTTAAAACAAGTAATCCTGCAATGAAAGGGGGCTGAAAATGCAAGCCTAAAGTAGGGTTTAGATAACAAATGCTTTCTGAAATAGAATATGGCACATAAAATCCCTAGAATATTCAATACAACAAGCCTTAAAGGGCTGAAAATTATGAAAGAAATGTAATAAAATGTGTCAAGGTGTATTCTAAGGGTGAAAAATGAAAATTGAACCCTATACGTCAAGCTAACAAGGCTATAAATTGAGGGTAATTCCTACTCTAACCATGAAATTGAGGGTTTCAAGACATGTTTATTTCAAAAAGAATACAAGATAACATGCAATATCACCACTTTGATAAAATATTTATTTAATACATTCAAAAAATAACCATCAATGACTTAGAAAAAGCACCTACTAGGTAAATCAATGATCATCCATCAATTCATAACCATAAAATCATCCATAAAACTTGAAACATAGATTTAACGTATATTTAGAGTTTTGAAACATGGATTATCATAATTAATAGGATTTAGATAGAAAGGGATGTCACTAAATAGGTTTATGTTCCATCCTTATGGTGTATTCTCATTATAATATTGATTCGTAACTTCCTTTGGAATGCATGGAAAAAAACATAACTTCAAGGCCTTATTGATCCATGTCTTGCCATGCCATTCCATGACATGCATTTCCTTTGCATGACATACCATTCGATGCCATGCCATGCCATGCCTTTCCTTTCCATGTCATGCCATGCCTTTCCTTGCATTGTCTTTCCTTTTCATTCTGTGCGATGCCATGCCATGCCTTTCCTTTCCATGCCTTGTCTTTCCTTGACATGCCATGCCTTGCATTTACATGCCTTTAATTTCCATGAAATAATTTTCCTCACCATGCCATGCCATGTCATGCCTTGTGATGCAGGAGTATCTCTTCACCTCAGCACACGCCAGTTGATTGACACACACGGTGCAAGGAAGGGAGAGGCATCGCCCTCTCATTTTTCCTTCAAGAATATAAGGTGTTATCAAGAAAATAAATGTCAATAGGTTGAAAAGAGCCAAGTTGTGCCTTCACACAATCTAGAGATAAGGTTGCCATTAAGTGGTTTACGGTAGGAGATATTTACATCATATTTAGAGCGGATTTCCATCATTGTAATTTTCCCATTAGACAAGCATTTTGAATGGTGATTTGACATTTTGAATGGAGATTGATGAAAAATCATTGTAAGCCAAGTTGAAGGGTTTGATGAGAGTCAAGAATCAGTCTCAGTACGAACTCCACATATGTAATTTGATATTCTTCCATTAATAGAAAATGACAGTTTTCTTGTTATCAATTTCTATGTAATGGACATTTTGTGGTGAATGTCATTTGTATGCATTCAAATTGTATTTGAATGTTATAAATTTTCTGCAGGGATAGAGATATAGTTTTCTATTTGTAAGCGTGTGTAATTAAGTCTGGTTCTCTAAGATAAGTGCAAGGAGTGTGCGACAGAGTGTGGAAACTTTGTGAGTGGATGCAAAGAGTACATGTCTGAATTCAATGGAGTTATAAGAGAAACTACTGGGTGGGAACACTAGGATAATTCATAGGCTTGGTAGAAAAGTTCAATGTGGTTGGGTACCTTGGAAATAAATGTTGTGTAGGAGGAAGCACAGTTAAGATTTAATGAACACTCTGAAACACTTTTCTAGGAGGGCATAGAGCAAGTACAAGAGCATACAATAGCAACACGGTTGGAAGTCTTGGAATACTTAAGAGAAACCCAGTGTTTTTGAACACTCTGAGGAAGGAAGGATTTGCAAGAGTGCATCAACAAAGGAAAAAATATTCCTTAATATGATTAGGTAGGCTAAGGAAGAATCCATTGAAAATCTTAGCCGAGAGAAAGGAATGCATCGAGGAGACTGTAAGTTCATATTACAAGATCAGGAGAAAGAGAGAGAGGTCTCCAGGAGGGAATGATAAATTTCATTGAAGAACATAGAGGAATGGGGAACCTTGAAGGTTTTCAGGCTAATAAAAGTTGCAGAAGAATCTGTGTAGAAATTTGCAAAGAGTGTAGAAGAAGTTACAAAATATCCTAAGTCTTGGAAGGGAGAAGTGCGTAAGTGTGCAAAGGAGTCGAGGACTTTATGAATTCTCGAATACCATGAAATTGTCCATCGCCCAAGTGCACAGGTGGAGGAAGATCCGAGAGTTCGAGGATTCAGACTTCGGAAGAATTGCAAGGAGCATATTTTAAACTCCACGAAGGGCGAAGTACAAAGTGATTTTGAACCATTGGATCTAGGAGGATGCGTGGTAGGGATCCATGTATTTCAAAGGAATTCCCTCCAGAAGAAAAGGAAAAGAGGAGAGTACCTGAAGAGATGAGATCTGAGGCAATCTTGGTTTTCCATTGATATAGGACGCCTTGCGAGAAGTCATCACTTTGCTGATTCACAAATCGGAAAGGACAGAGTCGAGAGAAGAGAAGACTTGTGAAGTCCAAACTCACGATTAAATCTCAGTCATCAATTGCAAGGATAAATTGGACCGTATACCTAGTCCTGGAGAGTTCGTCAATTCGGGAATCAGTAAAAAGGGAGCAAGCAGCTCTAAAAAGTTCTAAAGCACGAAGTCACGAAGGGAGGTAGCTCATGCTCATAGTCCATGGTCACATCAAAGAGGGAGCCTAGCATAGAGAGCTAGCATATGATGGCGTTAATATTTGAAAAGTGCTAAGGAGAGGGTCTGTGGTTTCCACACAATGTGTGCCAAAAATGTGGAAGGGCTAGTGTCAAGTTAATTTGGTTCCCATAAATATCTCAACGAGCCATTCTGCTCAGTGACTTGAACAATCCAAGACTAGGAAGTTGAGCAACCGCTTGGAGGGAAGGGGGCCCATGCCAGGAGTGGTATCAGAGCCCAATTTTCACTTGTAGATTTTAGGCGAAGGCGAAGCTAGATATGCTCCTAGTTGTAGAGGAAACAACAAACTTGTGAGTGGGGAAGGTAGAAGGTGAAAATAGCTACTGGAGGTCATAGAAATGGTCGAAGAAATGACCACCAGCAGAAAAGTGAAGAGGAAATGGAGAAAGATCTCAGAGAGATAAGGGAAAATATGGAGAGGCTAGCATTTAGGATGTAGCAGAAGACAAAGGTGCATTAGAGGTATGAATGGAATTTGAAGATAACAACTAAGTGGTATGTTCGGATGTTTTTGGCAACACGTCAGCGAAAGGTGTTAAAAAGGTGGTTGTCATATGCTGAAAACCTTAGTGATGAGGGAAGGAGATCTGGAAGGGGTCTCATAGGTTTCTAGGTGGGAAATGAGAAGGGATAAGTGGATATCATAAATTTCTAGGAGGGAAGGGGAGACATCCTGAATTTCCAAGTGGGCAGGAGAGAAGATTTGAGCTCAGTTGAGATTTTGCATCACAGGATGTTGATAGATGAAGACGAGGAAAAATAAAAATCTCGCTCAGAAGAAAGTTCACGCATAATTGTGGACCATGTGAATGAAAACGATGAGAAGTTAAATACTTCCATTATCTAAGAGAAGGATCAAGCGATTATTCTGGTCATTGGGGGAATTGAGGTATTTCTGCCACATAGCCCGATTGAGACAAGAGCATGTGTTTTAGATGCAACAAAAAGACAACTAGCATTGACTGTTGTAGAATGAGACTAGGAGAATATACTGATGTATGCTCCATTATAATAATAAGAGAATGGATTTAATATGTTCACTCCATGGGAGGAAGAGTTGGAGATGCTGGAGGATTGGATGAACAATCCAAAACCAAAAAGTGGCTACCAAGGGGCAATCATGAAAATCATAGGATAAGATCATTCAGTAGAATTTCTCGACAATTTCGACCGAAGGACTAGATAGGATATGACTGGAACACTGAAGTGCACATTAGAAGAGGGAGTTGAATACCACCATGAGAAGAAGCTGAGGGAATTTGGGATCGAACCAACAACAGAGGAGCTAACACGAGAAAACCTATCAGAAGGAGAAGATGAGAAGAAACCCAATGATGAGAAGCCTGCAGGAATGGAAGCTACAATAGTGTGGAACACTAAGGTCACAATAGATGAAAAATATAACTTTGGAGATCGATGTGATTTACCCATTGACAAGAAATAAGTGTAGCAAGGTAGTATGAGAAAAGAGAGCTAGTTGATGGAGTAGTTGGACGAGGTGATTGAGGAGATAAGGAAGAAGATGTTGGGGTCAAGAGAATAAGCAGTTAGCAAAGAGGAGTTGGACAAAAAGAAACCTGCATGAGTAGTAGGGAAGAAGAAACAAGAGCAGCGAAGCTGAGGAGTAGAAGGAAAAATCCAGGAGAAAGTTTGGGATCTAGGGGGATTTCAGTCGAGCTGGAAATATCATGAGTAGGAGCTCATGATTTCGTATCCATGGAGTATGATGGAGGAGCATCACTCCACCTCAACACGCTCTAGTCGATTGACATGCATGGTGTGCATTCAAGGAAGGGAGAGGTGTATCCCTGTCATTTTTCCTTCGAGAATATACGACATGATCAAGACAATCAATGTAGACATGTTGAAAAGAGCCAAGTTGTGCCTTCATACAAGCTGGAGATAAGGTCTCCATTAAGTGGTTGATGGTAGGAGAGATCTACATCTGATTCGGAGAATATTTCCATCATTGTAATTTTCACATTAGACAAGCATTTTGAATGGTGATTTGACACCACTAGTTTAGCTTCGAAGGAAGTTTGTCGAGCCCCTGTTGTATAAATATTTGTATTGTATTCCCAGGAGAGGTTGTTGGATATTGATGAAAAATAATTATAATTCAAGTTGGAAGGGTTGATGAGAGTCGAGACTCAATCGTAGTCTGAACTCAACATTTGTAATTTGATATTCTTCCATTAATAGAAAATGATAGTTTTCCTGTTATCAATTTCTTTGTAATGAACAATTTGTGTTGAATGTCATTTGTATGCATTTGAATTTTAGATGAATGTTAGAAATCGTCTACAGGGATAGAGATACAGGTTTCTATTTGTAAGTGTGTGTAATTAAGTCTGGTTCTCTAGGATAAGTGCAAGGAGTGAACGATAGACTGTTGAAACTCTGTGAGCAAACGCAAGGAGTGTGTGTATGAATTCAGTGGAGTCAAAAGAGAAACTACCAGGAGGGAACACTAGGATAATTCACAAGCTTGGGAGGAAATTTCAAGGTGTTTGGGTACCTTTGAAAGAAAGGCTATGTAGCAAGAAGCACAGTTCATATTTACTGAACACTCTGAAACACTTTTCCAGAAGAGAATCGAGAAAATACAAGAGCATACAAGAGAAACATGATTGGAAGTGTTGGAATCATTAAGAGGACCCCAGGGTTGCTGAAAGGTTTGAGGAAGGAAGGCTTTGCAAGAGTGAATTAACAAAGGAAATGAGATTCCTTAATATGCTCAGGTATCTTAAGGGAGAATCCATTGAAAATCTTATCCAAGATCATGGAGTGCTCTAAGGAGACTATAAGTTCATCTTACAAGTTCAAGAGAAAGAGTGAGAGGTTTCCAGCAGGGCATGAGAAATTTAATTGAATAACATAGAGGAACAAGAAACCTTGAAGGTTTTCAAGACGAGCAAAGTCACAGAATAGTCTGCGCAGAACTTTGTAAAGAGTTCAGAAGAAGTTCCCGAATATCCTAACTCTTGAAAGGGAAAATTTTTCTAAGTGTGCAAAGGAGTCGAGCACTTGTCGAAGTCCCAAAGACCATGAAATCATCCATCACCCAGGTAGGAAGGTGAAAGCAGATCTAAGAGTTTGAGGAGTTAGAATCTGGAAGAATTTCAAGGAGAATAATTCAAACTCTGTGAAGGGCGAAGTACAGAGTGATTCATAACCATTATATATAGGAGGATGCATGGAGGGGTCCATGTATTTTGGAAAAAGTCTCTCCATAATAAAAATAAATGAGGATAGTACTCAAAGAGTTGGGAGTCAAGGAAATCCTTGTCTTCCATTGAGATAGGCTGCATGGAGAGAGTTAAATTGGGAAGGAAAGAGTTAAGAGAATAGAAAACTCGTGAAGTTTGAAATCATGATTCAATCTCAACCATCGATCGTGAGGAGAATGTGGATCACAGACTTGGTCCTAGAGAGTTTTCCGATTCGGGAATCAAGAAAAAGGGAGAAATAATCTCATGAAAGTTTTGAAGCACAAAGTCGTGAAGGGAGCTATCCCATAGTCGTATTATGTGGTCACATCAAAGAGGGATTCTGGCATAGAGAGATAGAATCTAATGAAATTAATATTTGAAAAACATTAAGGAGAGGGTCTGCAGTTGCCACACAACCTGCGCTGAAAAGGTGGAAGGTCTTATGTCAAGTTAATTTGGTTCCCATCAAAAGATCGACAAGACATTCGGCTCGGTGACTTGGACGATCCAAGACCGGGAAGTTGAGAATCCCTTTGGAGGGAAGGGGTCCTGTGCCACCTTTCATTTCCATGACTTTCCTTTCCATGCCATTTCTTTCCATGTCATACCTTGCTTTGCTTCACTTTCCTTTCCATGCCATGTCTTAGCTTACCTTTCCATGCCTTTCCTTTCCTTTACAAGCCATGCCTTTCATTTCCATGTCATGTCATGCCATGCCTTGCATTTTTTTTTCTTTCCATACCATACTTTTTCTTGTATTTCCATGCCATGTCATGCCTTGCCTTTTCTTTCCAAGCCATTCCTTTCCTTTCCATTCCATACCATACAATTCCATGCCTTTTCTTTACATGCCTTTCCATGTCATGCCTTACCTTGTAATTCTGTGTCATGCCATGTCATGCCATTTCTTTTCTTTCCATGCCATGCCATTATTTTACTTCACTTACCTTGCCTTGCCATACCATGCCTTTCGATTCCATGCCTTTCATTTCCATTCCATGCCATTCCATGACTTTCCATGACTTTTTGTGCCTTACATTTCCATGACATGCATTGCAATGCCTTTCCTTTCCATGCCATGCCATTTCATTCCTTGCCTTTCCATGACTTTCCTTTCCATGGCATGCCTTTCCTTCCTAGCTCATGCCTTTCCATGCCATTCCTTTCCATGCCTTTCATTTCCATTCATTTCCTTTCCATGCCATGCCTTTCCTTTCCTTCACTTGCCTTGCCATGACACACCTTGCCTTTCCTTTCCATGACTTGAATTGCCTTCCCAATCCATTCCTTTCCTTTCCATTCCATGGCATGCCATGCCATGAATTTCCTTTCCTTTCCATGTCATTCCTTTCCATTCCTTTCCATGCCATGCCATGCCTTTCCCTTCCTTTCCATGTCATGTCATGTCATGTCATGGATTGTCATTCCATGTCATTCTTTTCCATGCCATCCCTTGCCTTTCCATGACTTTCCATGGCATGCCTTTCCATTCCATATCATTACATGCCATGCCATGTCTTTCCTTTCCTTTCCATTCCATGCCATGCCTTTCCTTCACTTCCCTTTCCTTTCCATACCATGTATTTCCATGCCATTCATTTCCATGCCATGCCATGCCTTTCCATGTCATGCCATGCCTTTCGATGCCATGTCATTCCATGCCTTGCCTTGCCATGCCTTTCCTTTCCATGTCATTCCTTTCCTTTCCATTCCATGCCATACCTTGCCTTGAATTTCCTTGCCATGCCATGCTTTTGCTTTCCTTTCATTGCCTGGACATGTTAATTCCATGACTTTCCTTACCTTGCCTTTCCATGCCTTTCCATGTCATGCCTTACCTTGTTAAGTGAAGGAAATACATGGAAAGTGAAGGCACGGAAAGGCATGAAAAGTGAGGGCAAGGAAAGGCATGGAAAGTGAAGCCAAGGAAATGCATGGTAAGGAAATTCATGGAAAAGAATGGGATGGAATGGCATGGTAAGGAAAGGCATGTCATGTAAAGAAAAGCAAAGGAAAGGAAAGGCATGGCATGGCATCAAAAAGAAATACATGAAATGGCATGTAAAGGAAAGGCAATGAAAAGAATGACATGACATGGCATGGAAAGGAAAGGTATGGCTTGGCAAGGAAATGCATGACATAGAAAGGAAAGGAAAGGCAAGGAATGGCATGGTAAGGAAAGGAATGGATTTTTAAGGAAAGGATTGGAATGGAACTTCAAGGACTTATTGATCCATGTCATTCCATGCCTTACCTTACCTTCACTTTCATTTCATTTCCTTTCCATACCATACCTTTCCTTCACTTGCCTTCCCTTCCTTTGCCTTGCCTTACCTTCACTTTCCATTCATTTCCTTAACATACCATGTCTTTCCTTTACTTGCCTTTCCATGCCATACCATGCATTTCCTTCACTTTCCTTCACTTTCCTTGTCGTTCCTTGCCTTTTCATGCCTTGTCTTTCCATGGTCTAAGTCAGGGTAAAGGTCATGGTATATGCCATGGAATATCTCTAGGTTATGGTATATGTCATGGTCATGGTTTAGGCCTAGTTCGATGGCCAACATGTCCTTGAATGGATTGAGGAGGCGAGTTGAAACTTGTGAAAAAACTCAAACAACGACTTGGATGGACGAAACATCAGTTCAATTAGATCCACACCATCGGGTTTCGACTATTCGGGTCCCATTCACTATGTTAGGGACCTAAACTCCCGAACCCATTACGTAGGTATAATACTATAATTCCATGTAATAAAGACCAATATTAATAAGGCATAGAAATAAGGAAGAATAAGTCAAATGTAAGAAGACGTAATAGAAGCTTCTGCTTCTAGAAGGATCTTCCTCTAGATTGTTCTTTTAAATAGATAGATTTAGTATAAATAAGAGTCGAGGGTATGAGAAATATTGTCGTATATATTTCCCCCTTGAGGATGAAAGTGAACATTTATATCATTAATCAAAGTGCTCTTTCTGGTGTTATTATGGTACTATTTTGGTATTGTTCTGGTTATATCATTGTTTCTCTGCCATTTCTAGCTAAATATTTATATTTTGCATACTATTTTATATCCAGAATACTACAAGTGGTGTCAGAGCACCTTCCCTGGATGAAAATTGTGGGTTAAATGGTATATGTAAATGTGTTGAACCTACACAGAATAGATCTAGCTAAACAATAATACACACATTTGCAGAGAGAATTGAAAAGGAAGAAGAAGGAGGAAAAGAATGTAAGAATTCTCATTAACCGTTTTGAATAATTTACAATAGATATAGAATACAAGAGTAAATAATGATCCATAGTGGTGTTCTAGAGTGATCTGGACACACATCAACAGTTACGGGAGTGAACTTCCACCTAGTCTAGTCTCTCAGGCAGTTACGGGAGTGAACTGCCACCTAGTTGAGTTAACTAGTCAACTAGTCTTCAGTTAACTGACTAAACAAAGAGTAGTGAGTTGGTGATGATCCCAATGTTGCATGGTGACAAAACCAATGCAGCATCTAAACTCAACTCAACTAGTCAAACTGAAGTGTCAACTGAAAGAGAATATTCTACAAGTGGAATATTCTCCCCTAAAATATAGGATATTGGATAATGACTAATTATGAATAATAAACAAGGAATAAAATTAGGAAAAATAAATCCTAGGTGTGTGTGAAGTAACTTCAACACCCCCCTTGAACATCACTATGGTGAAAATAAGGAATGGGTCCTAGCTATGAGGCCATGTTAGGTATAAAAATACAAAAGATACATTGAACTAAATGAGGAAATAGGGAAAACCTCATGGGAAAACCCCCCCCTCAAGGTGCAATGTATGTAAAAAAATAAAAATGAGAAGGAACAAAAGAAACTGCTAAGCAACCGTGTCCTTCACTACAAGAAGACCTCGCAACTGTATAAGTTTGTGCTTGTTGAAGATTATGTTGAAGATGTATATGTCTGCATGGATCTGATGAAGTAGATGCATCATTGATATGTCCACACATATCCACTTTCTCTTCTTGAAATGACAAATTTCCAAATAAAGTTTGGATGAATTTTTGAAAATCGTACAGTCGTTTCCGAAAAAACGCTGAAATTTTTTCGATTTTAAAATGATCATTGCTTCACTTCCCGAACTCTATTTCGGACAATGGTTTTTTTGAAATTGGATATTTTCCCAAGATGAATTCAAATATCCAATTTGTTTCTACAAATTGTGATCAGAAATTATCAGAATGGCATCTGATGTGCGCAACTTCCTTTTTGTCTCCTAAGATGCATGCATGGTGCATGAAAAAGTGTCTGCATGTCAATCCTGAGATGCATGCCATATATCTTCCACATGAATTTCAGAAAAAAATATGAAAAGGAGTAGACATCATCTTCAATTAATGGAATAAAATTTTTTGTAGATACTTGTGTAGAAGGCTCTTCAAACTGAGATGATTTATATTCTAGTGGCTTTTCTACATTCTCTATCTTGTCAACATTTTGCATGCATTCTTCCATATTCCCAAATAAAACCTTCAATATGTTCCATAAATCATTTGGAGTGAATTCGTGTGAGTCATCATATACTTGATGGAGAATTTCAGGAGAAATAAAATAGAGGATACATCCTATGGCCATATATTGTCTATTGAGAAA
>WSFP011572344.1:0-10722 GCA_009831015.1 Picea engelmannii
ATGGAGTAGAGGAAGAAGGGGACCAAGCCACCATTCTTCAGAAATAATTTTCAGGGATAACCAACTCCCAAGGAGCCTAGAATGACAGATGCAATGGGGCAAAGACCAAGGCAACAACCAATGAAGTGTTGGGGTTGTGAGGGAGATAATATGTACATATATTGTCCTCACGTAGGTGAAAAAGTGAGAAATGTTCACAATGTACAAAAATATGATAAAGTGGAGGACATGGGCATAAATGTACCTAGGATCTATGTAGCCATGGATAACAAGCAAGCTAAGCTTCAATTACATATGATTGGAGTGGAAGGTAAGATCAACAACAAATCCATTGTTATTTTAATTTATTTGGGAGATATTCATAGTTATTTAGATCCTAATATGGTGGAAATATTTCAATTGTCAGAAAGCAAGCTTGGAAAATCTTGGTTTGTACTACTAGCTACAAGAGAAAAAAGGAAAATTAATGAGATGGTTAAGGAATGTCCAATGGACATGAATGGACTGAGCACAAAAGAAAATTTGAATATTATACCTTTGGGCTCATATGATTTCCTAATTGGTATGGATTAGTTGGAAATGCATCATGTTTTCTTAGAATGTTATAATAAGGCTTTTACTTTCTTGGATGAAGAAGGGAACTTGAAAACAATACATGGTATTCCAATGGTTGTAACTATTAGAGAAGTTTCAACCTTGCACCTAAAGAAAATATTTAGGAAAGGATGTCAAGGATTTGCGGCACATATGGAAGAGGAACCTAAGGATAAAGTGCCAAATATTGAAGACTATGCAGTTCTAAGGGAGTTTAAAGATGTATTTAGAGAAATACTGGGGTTGCCACCCAAAATAAATATTTATTTATCTATAAATATAATACCTGGAGCAGCCTCAGTATCCAAGACCCCTTATAAGATGAGTACACTAGAACCGAAAGAATTGAAAATGCAACTTTAAGAGCTTCTGAAGAAGGGGTATATACACCCAAGTGTGTCACCTTAGGGTGCCCCTGTATTATTTGTGAAGAAAAAGCATGGAACATTGAGACTTTACATTGACTTCAGGTAGATGAATAAGGTAACAATGAAGAACAAGTATCCTTTGCCAGTGATATATGATCTCTTTGACCAACTGAAAGATACAAAAATATTCTCTAAGATTGACCTCAGATCATACTAGCATCAAGTAAGCATTTAAGAGGAATACGTCAACAACACATTCTTTAGGATGAGGTATGGCCATTATGAGTTTACAGTAGTGCGATTTGGGTTGTCAAATGCACTATATGTCTTCATGTGTTTAATGAATGGTATTTTTGGAGAATACTTAGATAAGTTTGTCATTGTATTTTTGGATGACATACTAATTTAATCAAATTATGAAGAAGAACATGAACAACACTTGAGGATGGTGCTGCAAGTATTGAGAGAACATCATTTGTATGCAAAGTTGAGCAAGGGATCATTCTACCAAAGGAAGATTCATTACTTGGGTCATATCATTTCAAAGGAAGGGATAACAGTGGACCCGGAGAAGATAAAATCCATTGAAGGATGGAAGACACCGAGGAATGTTGTAGAGGTGAGATATTTCATAGGATTTGTAGGGTACTATAGAAGGTTTATTGAAGGATTCTGAAAGATTGCGCACCCAATCACATCCTTTCAAAATAAAGGTGTGATATTTGAGTAGAATTATGATTGTAAAAGGAGTTTCCAACACTTGAAGAGTTTGTTGACAAGTGCGCCAATTTTGAGAATTGTTGATCCTAATGAATACTTAGTTGTGTACATTGATGCATGCAAGGAAGGGATCGATGGAGTCCTTACTCATAATGGGAATGTGGTGTGCTACAAACCATGAAAATTAAAAGAGCATGAAAGGAACTATGATACTCTTGATTTGGAATTGGAAGCCATAGTGCATGTCTTGAATACATGGAAGCACTACCTCATGGGAAGAATATTTGAGTTGAGGACATACTACATTGGTCTGAAATATTTGTTTGGACAACCAACTCTAAATGACATGCAAATAAAGTGGTTAGATTTTCTCAATGAGTATGACTTTGATATAAATCATATCAAGGGAAAAGAGAACAAGGTGCCTGATGCACTCAATAGGAGAGTGCATGAGATGCATGCTACAACCATTAGCATGTACAAATAATATTTGAAACACATAATTTTAGAGGCTGCAAAATTAGATCAACACTATGTTAAATAAATAAAAAGCTACAACAAGGTATTTTGCAATAGAAAATTGAAGATTTTAAGTTAAAAGAGGATGAAATCCTCATGTACAGAGGCAAAGTTCATGTACCAGATTCTCAGGAATTGAAAAATATGTTATTGAAATAAATGCACCATGTGCCTTATGCTAGGAACCCACGCTCCCAAAAGACAATTGCAGTTGTCAAGAAACAATACTATTGACGAGGTATGAAGAAAGAAGTGGTTGATTTTATTTTCAAGTGTTTGAAATGTCAGAAAGTAAAGGCCGAGCACAGACACCCAACTAGTTTTCTACAACCATTTCCCATCCCTTAGTGGAAATGGGAAGTTGTAACTATGGATTTCATCACTAAGTTGCCTAGAAAAAACAAGAAACATGATTCCACCATGGTAGTAGTGGATAACCTTACTAAAGCTTTCCACTTTATTCCAGTAAAGCTCATAAGCCAACAAACATTGTTTATATTTATATGAGGGAAATTTCCAAGCTTCATGGTATACCCAAGACAATTGTATCTGATAGGGATCCCAAATTTACATCAAACTTTTGGAAGGGATTATTTAAAGGATTTGGGACAAATTTGAACTATAGTAGAACCTCTCATCTAGAGTCAGATAGGAAAACAAAGAGAGTCAACCAAGTGATTGAGGATATGATAAGGATGTATGGATGGATAAACCATAAAAATGGGAATATTATTTGAATTTGGTTGAGTTTTCTTATAACAATGGTATCAAGCATCTCTAAAGATGAGCCCATTTGAGGCACTTTGTGGCAGAAAGTGCAACACACCAGTGAGTTGGGGAAACCCAAGAGACAAAGCAATGGTTGGGCCAAATTTGCTAAGGGAAATGGAAGAGAAAATGGTGAAAATAAAATAGAACTTACAGGCTACCCATGACAGGTAGAAACATTATGCATATAAATGCATAACTCACAGAGAATTTAAAGTGGGTGACCACATTTTTTTGAAAGTGAAAGCTAGGAAGAGTTCACTTAAGTTGGGAAATTGTTCAAAGTTGGAAACATGTTTATATGGGCCATTTGAAATCCTAGAGAGGATTGGTCATGTCGCATACATGCTTGCACTACCTACATCCATATGCATTCATAATGTGTTTCATGTATTTTTGCTTAAATTTTTTATTCCTGATGCTAATCATGTAATTGATTGGAATGTGAATAAGGTGGAGCAAGAAGGAAACTTCCAAGTTCATTCGGTGTGCATATTGGACCAAAAATTCAAGTTGCTCCAGAATCAAGCAATAGGATTGGTAAAGGTCTAATGGACCTGTTATGGTCCTGAGGATGCAACTTGGGAGCATGAGTATGCTGTGCATGCAGAGTACCCATATATTTTTGAAGACTTTTGAATTTTTGATTGTACATAATGTTGATGATTGCAGCTATGTGAAACATTCTCCAACTTACAAAACTGTGAGATATGGATCATTGCAGTTATGTGAGTCTTTCTCCAACTTACAAACCTGAGAGAAATACCCTAAGAAGGGTACGTGGTTCCTACATGAGATAGAGATGGAACATAGAGATGAACTCCTCCATTCAAAGAGTTGAGAATAACTCCATATGATTATCCAGTGGGAAAGGCGATATGCTGATTTAGACGTGCCTGTGGCTGAGCACAAGGTGAACGTGTGAAATCCCAAAGTGTTGGGTGCATCGTCATGTGAATAGAAATGAAGATGATGTATTATCCTCCTCTGAGCAGTAGAGTTGACGAGAAACTTCAGATGAATCTCCTATGTGAGGCAGTGGGAAAGAATATTTGTAGAGTGGATGAGCACAGGCGAACGTGTGAATATCCGGTTCTTCTGTGTAATGCAGTGAGCCAGAGATATGGACATCCCTATGAATGTGCCCCTAGTGAATGATCACTAGTGGGTGTATCATATCCCTTGCTATATTTTTCAAGAGTCAAACATGCCTGTAACCCTAATTGTAATCTAAAGGGTACAGGTCGACCCCACCTTAATGTGATTAGTAATAAATGTAAAAGATAATTAATCTGGTTGATATTAATTATAATGTGACTTAGAGAGTCCGGCCTTGTTGTTCCAATAGAAACTTCTGTTGATAGGACAAGTCTAATATAAGTAAAGGAAGATTCCCCATTGTGGAATCAGATCCTTCAAAAATGTTTGGAAATTTCAGCAAGTACACTTCCTTGGGAAACATGCGCACCTCTCTTGGGCGCTAGTATTCTAGGGTTTGAACACCCTCTTGTGTTCTAGGGTTTATATTGTTGGTGAAGTTATTTCTCTTGAATAATATAGAAAAGGATTTGGTTGGGTTTTCTTCCCTTGTTGAGAAGGGTTTCATAGGATACTTCTTGTGTTCTTGTGCATGGTGCTTCTTCTTGTGATCTTGATTGCTGCAACATTAATGGTTTAAGTAAAATGATAAAATAGAATGAACTTCATGCTTAAGCCTAGGTTATTGAAAAATCAACATGGTATCAGAGAATAGGTCTTGAAGAACCCATTGCACAAAACTTCAAGGAAAACCTCTCTCTTTTTGCAGAACCATACGACCCTCCTAGGGTTTCTAGAAATTTTGTACGACCCTCCTTCTTTCCCAGTTTCATCCCTTAATACTTGGAAGTTGGGGATATTTTTGGAATAGGAGTGTACAACCTCCTTCAATGCACCTCTAACAAGATTTAGATCGAAATTCTGAGCATTTTGAAATTTTGTCCCTAGGGTTTCTATGGTTTCGCCAATTTCTACAGAAATTTCAGTATTAGGGTTTCTACAACTCATTGAAGTATCTCTTCAGCTCACCAATGTTCTCCTATATTTCAAAGTCTTATTGTTGGCAATCATAAGTCTAATAAAACCTAAAATTTCTAGCCTATCCTAGTCGTTAGGTTTTCTAGCCCAGTTGACAAAGGGTGGTGAAGAATCTAAAATTATGATGAAATAAACTATGATGGAAGATAAGCTTGATGGATCAAGCAACTTCAAATTCCTAGAAGACAAGACTTCAAAGGAAGACTTATTGTGGGTGATGCAAAAGGTGTCACTGTGACATACCTCCTTCATGAAGATGTCAGAGGACAAGAGATCAACCATGTGCCATTGGAGAAATTATATTAGCACCCTTAGGTATGCACTTGTACATATATTATTTGTATCATTGTCACGAGGGTAATTGCAGGAAGAAGGAACCTTTTTATGAAGTCTTGGATCCAGAGGGATCTTAGTGTATTCAGAGGAACAACACACTGGAAGTGAAGACTCCAGGTTTGATTGTTTAAATTTTCATTCCTCTAACCTATATTTCTAAAGTTTTCTACATTACAAGTAGGTTTTGTAGCTGTGACAACAATCCTTAAATTGTTTTGATTATAGAGATGTACCCATTACTCTCCTTTATGAGATATTCTTGTTTTTGGTTCCTCTTGTTTTCTTGTTCCAGACAGGTTAAGAACAAAGGAATATGCCCATCCTTCAGAGGGAGTCAAAACTATTTTAGAAAGAAGAAGAATAGAATCATCATTGAGACAACCAATGCAATAATGCATGATCAGAATCTCTCTATGATTCCATGGGAAGAAGCATGCATGAAACAATATATGTTTAGAGCAAGAGTCTTCATTAGACTTTTAAAAACATAACTCCCGAAGAAACCTTCACCAAAATAAAGCCTAAGACTGAACACTTCAGGTTATTTGGGTGCCCAGTGTATTTTCATGTACCCAAAGAGAAGAAGTCCAAGCTAGATCCTTTAGAAATAAATGATACAGTGAATCTTCAAAGACATTCCAAATCGACATCTCTGGTCAGAGATAGATTGAGACAAGTAGAGACATTGTCCTTGAAGAAGAGATAGTCTTTCAAAGATCCAGAGAATCTCAGATGGAGATTAAAATTAAGACAATACCTTCTCCCCCTTCAACAGTTTAGAGGGAGACAAACATTATTCCAGTTGATCAAGTTGCTCCAGTTGATATTTTCAGAGATATTGCAGTAGGGCATACAATACCTACCTAGACTCACTCTGCAAGAGGCAAAGAAGCATACAATCCTATCAAGGCACATCCCGAGAAAGAAAAAAGAGATTTTCGATCTATCCTTCAGTCATGAACCACTTAATTGATGTTGAGCCTCCTTGTCTTAGAGAAGCAACGGGAGAAAAAGTATGACAAAATGCCATAACAAAAGAATACCAATATATATTAAAGAATGATGCATAAGATATTATTCAGGGACCAGAAGGGAAGTTTGTGGTAACTTCCAAGTGGATCTATAAGATTAAGCATGCAACTGATGGAAGTGTCGAGAAATACAAAACGAGATCTATAGCCAGAGGTTTCTCACAAATAGAGGGAGTTGTCTATGATGAGACACTTGATCCAGTAAAACCTGATACAATTCCATCTATACTACCATCCATGAGTTGGAAACTATATCAGATAGATAAATTCTTGATGAGTTTGTATTTCACCAAGAGTGTTGTTGATCCAAACCTATATCATTACAATGTTGATAACGAGAGCCTGATTTTGATGACTTATTCAGAAAGCCTTGTTGTTGGATACAAATAATCCTTGAATTGTGAATTAGAGATGAATAATATGAGTATGATGCACTACTTCTTGAGACAAGAAGTATGACAGAGGACCAATAAGATTTTCTTGAGTTAAGGAAAATATACAGTGAAAATAAATAATTTCAAGTATGACAGATTACAAAATCTACCATGATGGATTGATGATGATTCAGACAAGACTGATCCATAGTTGATTGGATCATTGATGTATCTAGTTAACACCAAACTTGATTCATGCCATGCAATGAATGTGCTTAGTCATTTCATGAGTCAACTGAAACAAACTCACTAGAAAAAAACAAAACATGTATTAAGATATATTTGAGGCACAGTTGGATATGGCCTGAGACATGCCTTCAGTGTGAACTTGAGTTTACATGATATGCCGATTCAGATAGAAAAGAAAGTACAATAAACTGGAAGATCACATCTGGTTGATGTTCTACCATGAAATTTTCCATGGTTTCCTGATGCAGCAGGAAACAAAACTCCGTGGCCTTGAGTGCACCAAAGACAGAGTATATATCAATGAGTGTGTGAAGCAATGTGGCTTCATAAAATTCAAACAAATTTTCTTGACCATGAGATGGATCCTATGATGATAACCAAGAGCTGTGTATAAAGATCCTTGAGAACCTAGTGTTTTCTGATGAATTGAAACACGAAAAGATGAAATATCCTTATATCAGAGATATGATGCAGAGGAAAAATCATACACATGCAATACCTTCCTACACATGAGAAAATTTCAGACATATTCACCAAAATAACTTGGTAAAGAATGACTCCCTAGTTGAGAGGGAGTATTGATGACTCCAGCCAAGAAAAAATTCAAAATATATCTGTGTGAGACTTGGCATGATAAAGAATGCCTCCTTAGCTGAGAGGGAGTGTTGATGATTGCAACTATGTGAGACATTCTCCAACTTACAAACCTGTGATATGTGTATCATTACAACTATGTGAGTCTTTCACCAGCTTACAAACCTGAGAGAAATCCCCTAAGAAGGGTACATGGTTCCTACCTGAGATAGATATGGAACGTAGAGATGACCTCCCACATTCAGAGATTTGAGAAGAAATACAGATGATTATCCAATGGGAAAGGTGATCTATTGAGATAGATGTGCCTGTGGCTTAACACAAGGTGAACGTGTGAAATCCTAAAGTATTGGGTGCATCATCATGTGAGCAAAAATGAAGATGATGTATTATCCTCCTCTGAGTAGCAGATTTGATGAGAAACTCCAGATGATTCTCCTATGTGAGGTAGTGGGAAAGAAGATTTGTAAAGTGGACGTGCCTGTGGAAAAGCATAGGTGAACGTGTGAAGATCTGGTTCTTCTATGTAATTCTTCTGTGTAATGCAGTGAGCCAGAGATATGGAAATCCCTATGGATGTGCCCCTAGTGGATGATCACTAGTGGGTGTATCATATCCCTTGATATATTTTTCAAGAGTTAGACCTGCATGTAACCCTAATTGTAATGTAAAGGGTACAGGTCAGCATGACCTTAATGTGATTAGTAATAAATGTAAAAGATAATTAATCTGGTTAATATTAATTATAATGTGACTTAGAGAGGTCGGTCCTGTTGTTCCAATAGACACTTTTGTTGATATGAAAAGTCTAATATAAGTAAAGGAATATTTTCCATTTTGGAATCATATCCTTCACACATGTTTGGAAATTTCAGCAAGTACACTTCCTTGGGAAAAGTGTGCACCTCTCTTGGGCACTAGTCTTCTAGGGTTTGAGAACCCTCTTGTGTGCTAGGGTTTATCTTGGTGGTGAAGTTATTTCTCTTGAAGGATATAGAAAAGGATTTGGTTGGGTTTTCTTCCCTTGTTGAGAAGGGTTTCCCATGATACTTCTTGTGTTCTTGTGCATGGTGCTTCTTCTTTTGATCTTGATTGTTGCAACATTAATGGTTTAAGTAAAATGATAAAATGGAATGAACTTCATGATTAAGACTAGGTTATTGAAAAATCAACACATAATGCACTAAGGACAGTGCATTAATAAGGGGGAGAGGAATGTAATACCCTAGCCCGAACCCCAATTGTAAATATAAATATAAATGTACGTATAGGCTGGTGAGTTGTCAGCACTAAGTTTTGGGTTTTTCTTTTGTGTGCATGCACAAAAGGTGGAGCATGCACCAATTTCATAGTTTTCACACACATGAGGAAGTGCACAAGGATTGTATTGAAGTGCGCATCAGACCGGGCTTTGTAGCTAAGATATTTTGGGGCCAAAGAGACTTTGTATATAAATATTTTTTAGGTTGGAGTGCATGTGTAGTTTAGTGCGACAATGTGTTGAGTTTTGCACACGCACCAAGGGAGGGTGCATGCCCATTTCATAGTTGTGAATGCACCCAAATAAGTTCGTCGTGAGGCTAAAAGTTTTGTAAAATGTAATGAAACTCAAATAATTAATGAAAACATATCACTGCACGTAGACCAATCAGACAAAAAGAGATGGGGGGATTAAACTCCACTAAAAAAGGAAAAAGGGGCTAAGAATTAGGAAGAGGGAATATTTTAATAATATTTCCAAAAATATAATTTATGGGATATATATTTATCCTAAGTTCCTAAGGGATGGGAATGAATCACCAAGTGGAGCAAAGCTAGTTCTTAAGGTGAAGAGTGTCTAGTTTTAGCCATGCAAATATATTGTTGGGCCTTAGAGTATTTCGGGGGCAATTCACTCATTTCTTCATCGGGAAGACCAAATTTCCTCTGCTAGGCATTTGTATCTTGTTATAACTTGTTTCCATCACATAACCATGTACTTGGGAAGGCCTGTGTGCTATTAAAGAGGTGGGTTGTAAGGCCTGTGTGTTATCAAAGAGGTGAGTTTGCAGGCTCGTGTGCAATTGAGTAGGTAGGTTGTCAGACCCATGTGCTATTGAAGAAATGGGTTGTCAAGACCGTAAGCATTCTCTCCACGTGAGAAAACTATTGGGAATTGATTTACCAAGGTGCCCAGTTGCAACTATTGGGATCTTAGACTTCCTTTCCATCCTGTTGTTGAAGCTCTCGAAGGGAAGTGGTGTAGCCAAAGGACTATTGAGTAGAGAAGGGGCACACTTCATGGGGTGGGATAGGCATGTGGGGAATGAGGGACTGTATTTTGTTTTTTGGGGTTGGCACCTTTGTCTGAGTGTTTTGACTATTGATATACCATAGCTTGGCTTAGGAATCCTTTTCCTTGGTGGAGTTTAAGCCCCAACTCGAGAGTGACCTGTTGCTGAGAGTTTCTGAGTGACAGATTCTATGGTTGGGAGGAACGTTTTAGGTCTGTGCGTAGTTGGTGGATTACAACAAAAGATAAGTGCCTTCTTATGTGTATTATTCTTTGAGAAATGTGCATATACATGTTAAAACATTATGTGTTACAATTGTGTGTGTGTGTGTGTGTGTGTGCATGGATTATATATGTTGTATAACAACACGTTTGCTACATATGCAGGGCATGTCCATGGAAATTTATATGTGCTTATATATTGTTTAACATGTGAATGCTTATGTTATTTTTGTTTATGGAATTGGTACATAATTATGTTGGGTTGTGCATGTATTGTTAGTTCTGCATAATTGTTGCAGATGTAGAGCATGGTAGTTATTAAGTGTTTCTTGTTAGATAATTCTATGGTAATGGTCATGGAATTCTAAGGCAAGGCCTGGATCATCGCACACACATGGAAATCAATCCGCACACGTAAATGGGACAGACCCCACCTGTGACATAGGAATGGTTGTGTGCATAGTTGTATTATGTTAGGAACAAAATATCAATATAGCATAGAAAAACCTTAGAAAAAGTACTCAATGCCTTGAAAAAGAGATAATTTCAGATAATAATCCTCTTCGAGGGGGCAACCTCCTTTTACCCCACTTAAATGT